>JAQMCW010000012.1:18394079-18404423 GCA_030068335.1 Chrysichthys cranchii
TCCAAATTGTCTCACTTTTGACATTTGATATGTTGTCTATGTTCTATTGTGAATACAATATCAGTTTTTGAGATTTGAAAATCATTGCATTCCATTTTTATTTACAATTTGTACTTTGTCCCAACTTTTTTGGAATCGGGGTTGTAGGTCAATGACAGGACAGTGTGTCTTACAGTAACACAGAAGTGATTTGAACATTTTATTTTCTCGCTGAGATGATTCTTATTAATGATATAAATTCATGTAAGATCATAAGTGGTCATTTTTCAAGGGTCAAGCTTCCACACTATAATCAAGGAGAATAAACAGCATCCAGCCTCTAGCAGCCTACCCCTCTCTCTCGTGTCGCTCCCATGTAAATGAGGGAAATGTGATACATTATTCTATAATCTCTGCTTTTGACAGCTCCTTGTTTTTGTCCTCCCCACTGAGTTGCCTTGTGTAAGAGTTAACCTGTAAGAAGTCAGTGAAATGAGTTATGACTTTTCTATATTTATGACGTTTTATATGACCTATTTGGGGATTTTGCTATTTTGACATGTAATCCTTGCTTATTTGAGAATTAAAGTACTTAACAAGTTATGAGTATGCAATAAGCATATAGTGGAATGATCAGCCTAAATAACCTGCCTTAAGATAAACATGCCCTTTTTGCAAAATGTGCCCTGTACAAGTGGTCCGATGACTCTGTGACATAACATGTGCTGTGTACACTGTGTTTCAAATGAGCTATGTCCGGAGCCAGGCCTCGCGAGATATTCTTGTCAAAGGTGTGAATCCATGTCTGAATGTGATGCTGAAATGACACCTTTGTTAAAATCTGATAACCTTTGTTAGAGTTAAGTGGAGCAGATCAACAAGCTTTAAAAAGGCTCTCCTCTTATTACTAGAGATAAATAAAAGGTGTATTCTCTTTAGTTTACTGAATTCTGCTTATCATGTGTAATGCAGGCTGTAATGCAAGGTGTAATGCAATGTGACATATGAATAGTGTAAGTGTATGACACTTTTATTAAATCATTATTAAAAACTTTTTGTTCCGTGATTTTTTTCCATTCATATAGCGAGTTATTTGTGGAGTGGAGGGGATTTAATTTATAATGAGTACAGTGGACCCTCGGCTCACGAACTGAATTCATTCCGAGACTCTGTTCGTGACCCGATTTTGTTCGTGACCCGAATCAATTTTTCCCATTGAAATGAATGTAAATACATTTAATGTGTTTCAGCCCTCAAAAACAAGTTTTTAAAGTGTATTATGGGTTTATGTGTGGCAATTAAACATATAATAAATTAAAATAAGCTTAATTATAGAAAAATAAACCTAAATTAAATAAACAGATGATTATAATGCACGTTACCTTTGTGGTGGATACGTAGTTGCTGGCGTAGGTGGACGGTGGCGGAGGGATATGGTGGCAGTTCTCATGTTTTGCGATTATTTCTTTCTTTATTTCAACTGTTATACACTTAGGCTTCATACTCTCACTACCATTTCCACTTTTCACTTCCTTGGGACCCATAATGAAGGCTTATAGAGCGAAAATACAGAGAAACATGTTCACTGCTCGAGTGCTTGAACGTAACTAAATGTTTGTGCTGCAAAGCGTGGGTTGGCTGTATGTGTATGTCAGTCGAGATTTTGTTCGTTGGTCGGTACAAAATCCAATGCGTTCATGAGCCGAGAGTCCACTGTATAATGTCAGGAGTTACATGATAGTTTATATCCTAAAAACTCTATCAATTTAGTGATAGGACATGTGTTAGATGTAAATGTTAAAATTGTAAGCTATTGTGGTGCACGCTGTTAAAATTGGCCGACCGGGGGGGTGGGGGTGGGGGGGGTTGCACGCCGTTAAAATGTTGTTGACCCATACTTTAAGAACCCCTACTCTAGGGGGATAAAAAATTTCACATTTTTAATTTGTCTATGATTGCACCATTTGACATTTTCACATGCATTTTGTCAGGAATCCGCCCGAACTGAACACGCTTCCGCAGTGCTTGGAAGAGCCGCACGGAGCACACCTTGCAAAAGCACCTGTCCTCAGGTGCCTCGGAAAGCAGCGCGGAAAGCACACTACAGCAGCGTCAACGGCGCATGCGCAACAAGCCACGTTCAAGGTCATCTGACTGTAATGAGATTCAGGTGTGGCTTGTTAACCCTGGACTATAAAAGACTCTCACGTTCGCACACTTGGTGCGAAGTATTAACGTGCCTCTTGGATACTTTTATTGCCGAGCCTTCTGATCCCGTTTCGCTTTCCTGTGTATGACCTGTTTGTTTCTTGTTTTCTGATTTTTGTCTTTGCCCTCATCTGCCTTGTTTTGATTCCCGGTTTTGACTTTGGACTGTGTTTGTGATCATGCTTTTGTCTCGCCTGGTTTTGTCCATTCACCCGATCTCTTGACCCTCTGCCCGTTTTCTGGATTACGCCCCTTGCCTGCCAATTTCACTTGTTTGTTCATATTCTAAATAAATATCTATATTTATTTACAGCTCACCGCGCATGCATCCTGCCTTACCTCGCCCTTCTGACAGAATAGTTTGCCGTCACCATGGATGCAGCCGCGCCAACTGTCACACGCATTAGCCCCGGGGCGCGTTTGCAAAACCGGACGTGACATCATCGCGCACCGGAAGTGGTGTGCACATGGTCCCGGACGTCTCGCGTGCCGCTGCTATATAAACTGGTAAACAGGTATTGTCCTTGCTCAGTCATTGAGTCTTCATGTGCTTCGTTACCCATCCCAGGTTCCACGGTACCGTGAGTACTCTTCCTTTTCTTGACCTTCTTGGTTATTGCTGTATGCGTGTGGGAACGTTGATTCCTGGTGGGAATCTTAACTCTCTCGGGAGCGTTCTCAGACTAAAGCGCGTGGTTTACCAACTCTCTCATGCATCACCACGATTGGGTTCATCCGCCACGCTACACTGGGCTAACTGTGTTCAGTTGCGTTCTCGCCATTTTTGTGACAGAATGACTGAGCCAAGTGCAGTGAACCCAGTGGACGTTGCCTCTCTGGTTGACATAGTAAACCGGCAAGCTGTCGAGATTGTCAGCCTGCAGCAGGAGGTAGCCGGGTTGCGTCAGCAAATCTCTGCTCTGCAACCGGCACCTCCCGACCAGGCTGCTGCGACACCATCTTCACCAGAGGCGGCCCAAATTACTCCCACTCCTGCTCCCAGACTCCCTTCTAAGATTTCTTTACCTGATAAGTGGAATGGTATTGACGTTTTTCTGACTCACTTATCCCTGCTTTTTGAGTATCAGGCTGAACGATTCCCATCTGACCGAAGCCGCATCGCACTTCTCGTCTCTGTCCTCACAGGGCAGGCAACAGAGTGGGCTACCGCGGTCCTGAGGTCCAACTCAGCAGTCGCCTTCTCCTACTTGGAATTCACAGATCAGCTCAGGGCCGCGTTCCAACACCCTGATAGTGAGGTGGAGGTGGACTCCTGCCTTTACCATCTGTGGCAGGGTGAGCGTCCCGTGAGCCGTTACACCACCGAATTCCGGACCCTGGCCGTCCAATCGTCCTGGAGCGATTCTGCCCTCCGTACTGCCTTCTATGAGGGGTTGGCCCCTTGCCTGAAGGATGAACTAGCCGGGGGGGAGCTCCCTGACAACCGCGAGGACCACATTCAATTGTGTCTGTGCCTAGACCGGTGCATGAGCTCTCGTCCGAGGCCAGCCCCTCGCACCCTGCCGTCGGTGAGCCCCTGGTCCTATCCCAATCCCTACTTGGAACCACCCACTCCTCCAGCTAGACCTCCACCTCTGTCAGAGGCCCGCTCAATCGGAGCCGGGGAACCCATGCAAATCGGACACACCTCCCTGTCTGCCACGGAGAGAGAGTGACGCTACCGCGAGTGGCTATGTGCCTACTGCACCTCTCCCAGTCACCATCATGCCATCTGCCCTCTCCGTCCGGGAAACGGTCAGACCAGGTGAGTGGAGGTGAGCTCACCTGGTCTCATTGTTGTCGCCTCCCATGTTCCGGCCATTTCCCGGTTGATCCTGCAGGTCCACCTCCAATTGGGCTACCAGCGTGTCGCTGCTACTGCCTTCGTGGACTCAGGGGCAGCTGGAAACTTCATTAACCGGGCCTATGCTGCCCAACTGGGGGTCAATGAGGAGGCGTTATCTCAGCTGGTCACCATCACCGCAGTCGACGGCCGGCCCCTTTCCTCCAGTCCCATAACTCACCAGACTCCCCCTCTTACCCTCATCGTTGGTTATCACACGGAGGAGATCCGCTTCCTGCTCACCCATCTCTCAACGTCTCCCCTCATTCTGGGTCACCCCTGGCTGCTCCAGCATGATCCCCTCATCTCCTGGACTCAGCAGAAACTCCTGCAATGGGGGCCAACCTGCAAAGAACTCTGCCTCCACGGTACGGCTGAGACGTGCTCTGGGGAGTCTGAGGCCCCCGACGTCAACCCGGAGACCATTCCCGTCCCGTACCGTGACCTGAGGGGGGTCTTCAGTAAAAAGAACGCGGTCAAACTTCCTCCCCATCGACCTTATGACCTGGCCATCAACCTCCAACCAGGCACGGTACCACCCCGCGGCCGCCTCTACTCCGTCTTGGCAGAAGAGCAGAAGGCCATGGAGGAGTATGTGGCCGAAGGCCTTTGCCAGGGCACCATCAGGCCCTCTTCCTCCCCTGCCGCCACGGGGTTATTCTTTGTGAAGAAGAAAGATGGAGGTCTTCGCCCGTGTGTCGACTATTGGGGGCTCAACAAGATCACCATCACGAACCGTAATCCTCTCCCCTGCACCAACACTGCCCTGGACGCCCTCTCTGGTGCCACCATCTTCACCAAACTGGACTTACGTAGTGCTTACAATTTGCTCCGCATCAGGGAGGGTGACGAGTGGAAGACAGCCTTCATAACTCCCACCGGTCACTACGAAACCCTTGTCATGCCATTTGGTCTATGCAACAGCCCCGCAGTCTTCCAACAGTTCATCAATGATGTCCTCCGGGACATGCTGGGGAGGTGGTGTTTCGCCTACCTGGACAATATCCTCATCTACTCCAAGAATCCCGGAGAACACACCCAGCATGTCAGGGCAGTCCTCAAGAGGTTTCTGGCCCACCAGTTGTTCTGTAAGTTGGAGAAATGTGCTTTCCACCAGCGCTCCACCATATTTTTGGGGTTCGTCATCTCTCCCCAAGGTGTGGCCATGGATCCCCAGAAGCTGGATGCTGTGCGCAATTGGCCCCTACCCAAGACACTCAAACAGCTCCAACACTTCCTGGGGTTTGCCGACTTCTATCGACGGTTTATTCGGGGCTTCAGTTCAACTGCAGCACCTCTCACTGCCCTCACCAAACCCTCCAAGACCACCTTCTCTCTCCCTCCTCCTGCCATTCGAGCTTTCCGACACCTCTGCCAACTTTTTACCTCTGCTCCTATCCTTCTTCACCCGGACCCCTCCAAACCTTCACCCATGCAGCTTCTTCTCTAGAAAATTCTCCCCCACACAGCAGTGTTACGGGGTAGGGGACCTAGAGCTGTTGGCTATCAAGTGGGCTCTAGAGGAATGGCATCACTGGCTCGAGGGCGGTGGTGACCCATTCATAGTCTCGACGGACCACCAAAACCTCATCACTATTCAACAGGCCAAACAACTCAACCCCAGACAGGCACGGTGGGCACTGTTCTTCAAACAGTTTAACTTCATCCTATCTTACCACCCGGGGTCAAAAAACACCAAGGCTGATGCACTCTCCCATCAACACCAAGGGGAGACCCCCCCGGGCGGACCCTGCGCCTGTCCTACCTCCGCATCTCATCCTGTCGCCCCTCCGGTGGGAGTTAGAAGACAGAGTCCGCCAGGGGCACGCCTTAGAACCCCCTCCGAACAACACCCCTCCTGGATTGCTCTTCGTCCCTACCACCTTGCACTCCGACACCCTCCACTGGGCCTATTCATCCACCCTCGCCGGTCATCCGGGCTCCTCTAGAGCCCTGTCTCTTCTACAACGTGCCTTCTGGTGGCCCACCATGACCGCTGACACCAAACAATTTGTCCAGGCCTGCGCTATATGAGCCAGGGCCAAGACCCCTAATTCCACCAACTTAGGAGAGCTTCAACCTCTTCCCGTGCTACGTCGTCCCTGGTCACACATCGCGCTGGACTTCATAACAGGCTTACCAGACTCCGAGGGGAAGAATACCATTCTCACCATAGTTGACCGGTTCTCTAAGGCTGTCCACCTGGTGGCTCTCCGCACTGCTAAAACCACCGCCGAACTAGTATTACAGCATGTAGTCTGCCTGCATGGACCAACGGACCAACCAACAACTGGAGTGCTTCCTCAGATGCTTTGTCACTGATCGCCAGTGCTCCTGGGTTCGCTACCTCACTTGGGCTGAACTGTCCCACAATCTCCTCACCTCCTCTGCTACCGGCCTCAGTCCTTTTGAGGTATGTTATGGTTTCCAACCTCCGATGTTCGAACATCAGGAACCGGAGGTTGATGTACCCTCTGCCCAACAGTTGGTCCGCAGGTGTTGGCGGCTCTGGTACCAAACTCACGCAGCCATCCAACAAGCCAATGCCCACTACATCAAACATCACCACCAACACCCTCCGGGACGATTATTCCATGTTGGTGACAGGGTCTGGCTCTCCACCCGCAATATCAACCTCCGCACCGAATCCAAGAAGCTCACCCGCAGGTTCATCGGCCCCTACAAGATTACTCACCGGATTAACCCTGTCACCTTCCGGCTCCAGCTGCCTGCCTCCCTCAGGATCCACCCCGTGTTCCACATGTCCCAATTTAAACCTGTGTTTTTCTCCCCTCTGTCTCCCCAGGACCACCACCCCCCCGTTTGTGAAACTGGAAGTGACGTCATCGCGCACCAGAAGTGGCACGCACGTGGTCCTGGAAGTCTCGCGCGCCGCTGCTATATAAACTGGTAAACAGGTATTGTGCTTGCTCAGTCATTGAGTCTTCATGTGCTTTGTTACCCATCCCAGCGTCCACGGTACCGTGAGTACTGTTCCTTTTCTTGACCTTCTTGGTTATTGCTGTATGCGTGTGGGAACGTTGATTCCTGGTGGGAATCTTAACTCTCTCGAGAGTGTTCTCAGACTAAAGCACGTGGTTTACCAACTCTCTCGTGCATCACCGCGATTGGGTTCATCCGCCACGCTACACTGGGCTAACTGTGTTCAGTTGCGTTCTCACCATTTTTGTGACACCAACGAAGCAAACCAACAAGTGGAAGCAGAAGAGAGCAGAACTAGGGGTGAGTCATGAACCAACATTGTTCCTGTGTGGCTGGCCTTTTTCCCAGCAGTACCCTTGTGATTTCCCAGAGCTATTCTATGGGGAGAACGGCGACCATTGGGACTTTGTAGAACAATGTTTAAGGTTTTTTGGCAGTCTAGAGCCAACACCGGAAGGCGTTATAGGGACGAACATTATTATCTCCCGTTTAAGAGGGCCAGCAGGAGATTTCGTGGACGGATTGGTATACATGGATCACCCATGTCTGTATAAACCGTACGAACTCTTGTTAATATTATCCAAATGTTGTAATGCGCTCGGGAGGGCAGAGGAAGAGGCTGACGCTCCTGAGCTCCCTCCAGTGGCCAAATGGGAGACAACTGCTCCTGAGCTCCCTCCAGTGGCCAAAGAAGAAGCAGCCGTTCCAGAGCCCACTCCAGAGACAGAAAGCACATGAGAGGATAATTCTCCAGAGCCCCAGCCCAGTGTACTAGAGACGGTAATAGCTCAAGAAGCCACTCTCGATAAATCCAAAAGAAAAAGAAAGAACAAACAAAGGTCCAAGTCATTTGAAGCCAAATCAATTCCCGACGCCTCGTCGGAAGCCAAGTCAAGTCCCGATGCCTCGTCGGAAGCCAAGTTAAGTGCTAACGCCTCGCCGGAGGTCACACCATGTTCTGACTCGACGTCGGAGGTCAAGTCACCAGACTACGATGGCGATGTTTCGTCAGAAGTCCAGGTCACAGCTCCTGCCAAAGTCCTCACAGATCCTGCCATGGTTTTCGCAACTCCTACCACAGTCCTCATAGCTTCAGTCACAGACTTCTCAGCCGTTCCAGACACTGACTTCTCAGCCGTTCCAGACACTGACTTCTCAGCCGTTCCAGTCATAGACCTCTCCGCGTCAACTTCAGTCACAGACCTCTTCATCTCAGCGTCTGCAGCATCCAAATCCTCCGTCTCCACCACAGATCCTTCAACATCGGTGTTCTCAAAGCCTTCAGCCACAGAATCATCAACCTCTGAATTCTCCGTCACAGAGTACACAGCTTCTCAAGCCACAGAGTACACAGCTTCTCAAGCCACAGAGTCTTCAGCAGCTCACGCCACAGCGACAACTGCAGAGTCGTCCACAGTCACCGTTGCAGAGTCGTCCACAGCGACCGTCACGGAGTCGTCCACAGTGACCGTCACGGAGCCGTTGGCTCACACTGAGGCCGCAGCCCCGTTGGACGTCGCAGAGACGCCCACCGTCGCAGAGACGCCCGCCATCACAGTCGCAGAGACGCCCGTCACAGTCACAGAGATGCCAGCTACAGTCGTTGAGACGCCCGCCGTCACAAAGACCACAGCCTTGCCCGAAAGAACCCCAGACCCGCCAGAGTTCTTCGCAGATCCGCCCGAGGCCTTCACAGATCCGTCTGAGGTGATCATGGGACTGCCAGAGCCCGCAGCCGTGCCGAGAGCAGCACCAGAACCCGCAGCTGTGCCAAGAGCAGCGCCAGAATCCGCTGCTGTGCCAGGTTCCTCGTCTGGGTCCGCCGCTGTGCCAGGTTCCTTGTCTGGGTCACCGTACGATGCCACAGCCTCGCCTGGGTCAATGTCAATCTTGTCTGGGTCCTCGTCTCGTGCCACAGCCACATCTGGGTCGATGCCAGGGTCCGACTCCGGGTGCGCAGCTCCGCCAGGATCGATGCCAGGGTCGACGCCAGTCTCCTCGTCCAGCACCACAGCCACGTCTGGATCAACACCAGACTCCTCGTCCATCGCCACAGCCTCGTCTGGACTGTCGTCCAGCACCACAGCCACGTCTAGATCAACACCAAACTACTTGTCCGATGCCGCAGCCTCGTCTGGGCCGTCATTCGGCGCTGCAACCTCATCCGAGCCATCGTCCAGCGCCGCAACTTCACATGGCATGCTTGAGGCCCCGGGTCACAAACTTACATACACGTTGGTCCAAGATCGAGCCAAGCCTCGGAGTACCACTGAACAGAGTAAAACCCGAACCCACGGGTCCAGGTTCTCCAAAGGGGAGGGTCATGGTTAAGGGCACTCCAGGAGAAAGCATCCTTGGTGGGGAATTCTGTCAGGAATCTGCCTGAACTGAATGCGCTTCGGCAGTGCTTGGAAGAGCCGCACGGAGTGCACCTTGTAAAAGTACCTGTCCTCAGGTGCCTTGGAAAGCGGTACGGAAAGCAAACTACAGCAGCGCCAACGGCGCATGCGCAACAAGCCACGTTCAAGGTCATCTGACTGTAATGAGATTCAGGTGTGGCTTGTTAACCCTGGACTGTAAAAGACTCTCACGTTCGCACACTTGGTGTGAAGTATTAACGTGCCTCTTGGATACTGTTGTTGCCGAGTCTTCTGATCCCGTTTCGCTGTCCTGTGTATGACCTGTTTATTTCTTGTTTTCCGATTTTTGTCTTTGACCTTATCTGCCTCGTTTTGATTCCCGGTTTTGACTTTGGACTGTGTTTGTGATCACGCTTTTGTCTCGCCTGGTTTTGTCCATTCGCCCAATCTTTTGACCCTCTGCCCGTTTTCTGGATTATGTCTCTTGCCTGCTGATTTCACTTGTTTGTTCATATTCTAAATAAATATCTATATTTATTTACGGCTCACTGCACATGCATCCTGCCTTACCTCGCCCTTCTGACACATTTAGTCTAACCTGTTGTAAAAAAAAAAACAAAAAAAAAAACAATGTTTTATTTAAAATGACATGAATTCAACATAAAGACAAATGTACATTTCAACAAACCTGCTGCATGCTTTTAAAGCAAGTTCTTAAATGTTTTTAGTATTGTTCATCTTTCCTAACCATTCATCACTGACCCATAAATAGCCTTTGAAACCAGAAGGGAACTCTCTCAACAGAGATGATGCAGCTTGACTGGTGCCATGTTGCTAACTTACAAGCTAATGTCTCACCTTAGGCTTTTAAAATGGACTTGCTGCCTTATGAATTATAAGTTCACATCCAGTTTGTCCAATCCTGTTGGAGATATTTGTTTTGTTTGTGTGTGTGTGTGTGTGTGTGTGTGTGTGTGTGTGTGTGTGTGTGTGTGTGTGTGTGTGTGTGTG
>JAQMCW010000012.1:18430606-18442684 GCA_030068335.1 Chrysichthys cranchii
CTCTCTCTCTCTCTCTCTCTCTCTCTCTCTCTCTCTCTCTCTCTCTCTCTCTGTGTGTGTGTGTGTGTGTGTTTGTGCATATGTTTAAGCATGTGTGTGAATGAGAGATAGTGCACGTGTATCCATTTTCTTAGTGATGCATAGCCCTTCTTACATCTCGTACATCCATACAAGGATATACAAATTATTTCTCCCTTTCGGTCAAATTGGCAAAGCCCATTCAGTTTAATATCATGTGCCACACAACGGTGCATCGTTCTAGAGTTTCATGCTGGAAATTTGTTTTTAGCGTGGTTCCATTAAAATATGGTCATTTTGCTAGTTCAAAAAAAAAAATATCCAAGTGTTAAGCACACTGCACCCCCTGCTGGATTCTCACCGCTAATGCACATCTTAATACCGGCGTGGCTTTGTTCATTTAATGCACAATTATATAATATTGTTAAATGTTACACCAGGATTACACTCTTTCAATTATTTCAGTAACGAAGAGCATCTTACCTTTGAATGTTTCTTGTTTTTTCCAGGTGGATTTGTCACTGTTATAAGTAAAAGTTTGCTCCACTGCCCTTGGCCTGTAGCAACTGTGAGTCGCAGTGGTGTACCAGCCTGGTCTGTGATGGAGCGCTTTCCTGTCCACTGAGTGTGCTGCTGTCAGCACTGCAGACATGTCTGCTTGCAACACGTTCACTGAACACGTGTGGAAGCCTGGCGAGTGCAAGAACTGCTTCAAGCCCAAGAGTCTGCACCGCCTACCTGAGGGGGGTCCGCACAAGTGTCCCCCTGAGCAAGTCCTCACCCAACACAGTAACACCGCCACTGGAGGTACAAATAACATTAACCACCCAAGCCACTCACCCACAGGGGGCAGGGCTATCATCAACGCTAACCTCGCTAGCAACCCTCAGCGAAGCAGCACTTCTTCCCGTTCGGGCCAGTTTCGCCCTCCTGTAGCAAAAAAGCCCACAATTGCAGTAAAGCCCACCATGATGCTCCCATGCTCTGGAGTTGGGCTAGATCTAGAAGGAAATCCTCAGAAGCTAGTAGAGGGGGCAGAGCCTGCAAAAACGTCAGCTTTCACTGTTTGGAATCACAATGGCTTAAACCGGAAGAGGCCGTCGGAACCAAACAACAATGAGAGAAGTGATGAAAGGGTAGAGATGGAGGGATTCGCCTCTCTCTGTCCACCAAGCAGTAACAACAACAATGGCTTAACGGATGTGCTGAAGGAAATTGCAGGTTTGGGCTCAGATCTGAGCTCCAGCAGGGAAGACTTCTTGGGACGGATCAGCTGCTCATATAGGCGCTCCTTGGAGAGAGGTGTACCTGCAGCAAGCTGCCTGGCCTTGGGTCGTAGCAGCAGTGCGAATAAACGTGTCTCTTTGAGCGACAGCGCAGAGATAATCAGTTCAGAGGGGGGACGCTTCTGCTACCCAGAATTTTCCAGTGATGGAGAGGAGGATGAGGAATATGAAGAGGAAAGTGAGAGCGATGACGATGACGATGATGGTGAGCACGAGAGCTGGGACGAGAGTGACGAAGAGCTTTTGGCTATGGAGATCCGGATGAGGGGTCAGCCACGCTTTGCTAATTTTCGTGCTGCAACCCTGTCTCCAGTTCCCTTTGCAGCTGGTAAGAAGTGGAACACCGTACCACTGCGGAACCGCTCACTGCAACGGATCTGTGCTGTTGACTATGAGGGTTACGATGAGATTCTCAATGGCTATCCTTCCATGGACTCCAGTGGAGCACCCAGTCTGCTTCAATATGGCTCTGACCCCCAGGGCAGTGGCTTCCTGTCTAACTCTGAGTCCATCACATCTCCAGAGTCCTCATCTTCTCTCCCTGAGGATTCCTGCACCTCCAGCAGTGGCAGTAGTGTTCCCCGTAACCACCCAAACGGGTTACACAATTTCCCAGTTAGCAGAGACTCTGCAGTACGACAAGACCCAGCAGGCCGAGCACTGAGCTCACCCAAAGCCACCGAGACGCACAAAGCTGTTCTGGCCATCCGATTACAGGATCAGGACGTCAATCAGAGAGAGGGTGGACCTCTTCCACAGGCACTCCCTGGCCAGCCAATAACAATAAGCTTTAGCCCAACAGAGGAGCAGCCTAAACCATACAGGGTAGTGAGTTTGGAGAAGACTCCCATTTGTAAGCCTTACACTGTGGTGGATGTATCAGCTTCTATGGCAAGCAGTGAGGAAAGAACTACTGAGGGCACTGCCAAGCCCAAAGGCCCAACTACAATACTGAGTCCCCCGCCCTACCCAGGAGCCTCAAAAAAACTCCCCCTGTGTGCTTCTCCTCTCTCCCCAATATCACCAATATCACCCAAGACTCCACTTTCTCCAAAGTCTGCAGCAGTATCTCCAGCTACTCCCATATCTCCATTCACTTTGGTTTCTCCCTCAGTACCAGTATCTCTTAGTACTGCTTTAGCCAATGCTGCTCCATCCAGCTCTTCTTGCAAGAAGACTGGGAACATTCGTTACCAAGAGGTGTGGACATCCAGCACTAGCCCTCGCCAAAAGCTCCCCAAAGTAGAGTTGCTTAGTGGGACACCATCTGGCTCATCAGACCCTCCCAGACATGTCAACCATAAATCAGCTCCCACATCCCCTGTTGCTGGTATCTCCTCCTCGCGTACCATACCTGTGAAGTCACCTAATTTGTCAGAGATCAAATTTAACAGCTACAATAATGCTGGTATGCCTCCTTTCCCGATCATCATCAGAGATGAACCCACGTACGCACGCAGTTCGAAGAATGCAGTGAAAGTCCCCATCGTGATTAACCCAAGTGCATATGATAATCTGGCTGTGTATAAAAGCTTTCTGGGTATGAGTGGGGAGCTGCCACAGCCCAAGATGGGAACAGGGGGTCGTGTACCCAGCCACACATATGAGGAAATCGGCAACTCTGAAAATGCTCAGTCCTCAGGCACAGAGCACAAGTTTGCCAAAAAAATGACCGCAGCTGATTCTAAGGAAGAGAGAGAACTCACAAGAGCTGTTCCTCACAGTGACAGAGTCAGAAGTATCCCTGAAGGCAGTATGGCAGCCAACATTTCAGTTACTGTTTCCAGCCCTAGGACAAACATTGTCCCCACTCCTAGCAGTGCCTCTAGCAGTCTGACAAAAAGCAGCTCCATTAAACTCACCAGTAGCTGTAGCCCCAATGATGATGTACCTGTAGCGGGAAGCAGTGAATCCCAGACCTCCACTAGCACTGGATCAGGCCAGAGGGAGAAGGCTAGCATGGTGCTGTCTCAGATAGTAGCCTCTATCCAGCCACCCCAATCCCCTCCAGACTCACCTTCTGCTCACAGTAAAGCATGCAGTGTTGAGGAACTCTACTCTCTTCCCCCTGATGCCACTAAGGGTACCCTTGGAAGACCCAAATCTCTCCACTGCCCGACGGACAACAGCCTGTCCAAATCTCACAAGGACACGCCATCCAAGCTCTTGCCTAAATCTCAGAGTGCTTCAGCAGCCGAGTCTTGCACAAGTCCAAAATCTGAACCCAGTGCGCCTTTCCCCCCACCCAGATCCACCTCTTCTCCGTATCATGCCAGTAACCTGCTTCAGAGGCACTTCAGCAACTGGACCAGACCCATGGGCTCCAGGCCCAGTGATGGGGAGCTCAGTCCGGGGGCAGAAGGCAGACGCTCAGCTGACAGCAACAGGCCCAAACGATGGATCTCCTTCAAGAGCTTCTTCCGCCGGCGGAAAGATGAGGATGACCAAAAAGAGAAAGCGGAGCGAGAGAAAGAGAAAGGGAAGCTGGTGGGTTTGGACGGGACTGTCATCACCATGTTACCACCTCCGCCACTCCAAAGGCAGCACTGGTTTTCAGAGTCAAAAACAGATGATCCCAACCAGAAACCCACCATTATATTCACCTATAAGCCTGACAGTGGGTCAGGAGGCGATGGCGAGGCAGAGCTCAGGGTGGAGGAGTGTAATGCAGGTGCAGGTGGAGTGATGTCATTCAACCAGACAGGCCCTCCTAAGAGCAGAGCCAGTCTGTTGATCAGCAAAGTGATGAGGTAAGTGTCCTCTCTGTTACTTTAGTTCCTACTCTTGCATACTTCAGTAATCCCCCGCTATATTGCGGTTCACATTTCACACCCCCGGCTTTTCGCAGATTTTTATTTGGAATATATCGACTTTTTTTTGCGGATTTATATTCTGGTATTATAAAATATATTCATTTATTAAAATGGAGTAAAGTATTAAAAATACAGTGAAGATCAGATTTACACATGAGACAAAGAACACGTGGCGTTGCTTACGAAAACGCGCTGTGGGGATACGGGGAAAAAAATGCCTGAAGAAACGATTCTGGCCAATCGGAATGCCCTATTCATTTAACCTTTGTTGTGATTGGCCGCTGGCTACGCCGCATACAGTTGTGGAGAAGCAACCAGCAATCGCCAGCTTCCCAGTTCTTCGCCCGTAGCAGTACTAACTAAGTAATAAACGTGACGTTTCTACGAATTCTACACAAATTTCACCTCGCTATATGCTCGCAAATGTTTTCTTTTTGTGTTTAATTGTGTCTAGAAAGTGTTTAAAGAGTGCGGGAGGATCATTTAGGGCTTAAACTATTTAAAAAAAAATTTTTAAAAAAGCATTTAGAGGTGGCGTCCGTGTGTCGCAGATTTCCGTCTTACGCGGAAAGTTTTGGAGCGTAACCCCCGCCAAAGACGGGGGGTTTGCTGTATTTTTTCCATGCTGTTTTTATTTTTTTTTTTTGCTTCCCTTTATAACAGTCTCTGTAGTGATCACACAGGCTTGCACTTAACGTGCACATGGCTTTACTCATCTCGTACTTACTTCACAAAGCAATAGTAATTCTAACATGTATTGAATTCGATTTTAGTGCTAGCCTGGTGAAGCCTCTTGACTCATTGATTCAGCTCCTGTTGTTCTGTGGTCAGCTTTGTGCAGCGTTCTAAGTAGGGCAAGGGTGTCCGTGTTATTCCGCTTCCTAATGTGGGTTTTATTGGAGGGTGGTTCGTGTTTAGTACCGTTTGTTTACACATATTGTATTGATCCGTGCTGTTGTGTTGCGTTAAAATATACAAAGCCCAATTCCACTGCTGTCGGATTGAATGAAAACGAGTTGTATGTTTTAGAAGTCTTGAATGATCTTGTATCAAATTGTTCTGATTCTGCTAATTCAAAGTCAGTGGCGGGAGCTGTCATAAGAGCCTGTCTCTCAGGTAAAGGAAGTGTTAATCATTCTTCCGTCCGTGAGCAACCAGGAGAGGGTGTGTCAAGAGGCATGCAGAGTGTAGCTCACAGGTAAAATACCTGAGAGAGAGAGAGAGAGAGAGAGAGAGAACGCACAGAGAAAGAAAAAGGAGGGAGAAAGAAAAGGTAGGCATAATAAGGTATCAGCTGAGAGCTTTTTTCTCCTGGCCTGAAGTTGAGAGAGCGTTCGGATATGGGCAGCTGTGTGAGCAAGAACAGCAGGTAAGCTCAGTCCTCTGACTAGGGTGTTGATTTATGACGGCGCGTGTATGTGTGTACTCATTTCGTGAGCAGTAAATGCCTCACTGGATGTGGAAAATGCAGAGCGGTCATTGGTTCAGGCGACTAGAACAAGTTCTAACACTATATCTGGCTTCCAGAGTTATGAGAACACCAGGTCACTCGCTCACTTAAAGTGTTTTCCAGGTGCTTAAGAGTTCACTTAGGGTTTTAATGGTGCATGAGAGTTCAAAAGCTTTTGTGTGGTTTTTGTGTAGGATCTTGTACTTATAGAAAAGGATTTTTTTTTTTTTTAATTGGTATTTTATTTAATAACTTATGCGTTGGGCTTGTTGTTCCAGGATGTTTTACCCCATATGTAAAAAGTAAAAAAATATTCTGTTTATTTTTTTTCATGATTTAACGTAATAAACGGGAATTACTGATGTAATAGAGGGGTTCAAACCACATAATTTTGCATGGCGAATTATCCAGGACAAGCTAAACATGAATTATGATGGATGCGTGAGAGAAATTGCGCTTAATTAGCTTTTTCTGCTCTCTAGTCCTAGGCTAAATTCAGTAATCAGAGCATGTATTTTAAGTGTATGTATTTGATTCAGCATCTAAGCCATCATTAGGTATCATGGGAGACCACATAGCAGGATCCTGGCGGAGTCAGAGTGCTGTTTTCATAGCTAGACCCACTTGCATCATGAGAGGAGAGAAATATAGGGTTTAATTAGCATGAATAAGAAATGACTTTCATTAAAGGTAATGATGTAAGGGGTTTAGTGCAGCGTTCGTACGCAGAAACCCTAGCTAAAGAAATAGAACACCGAAAAGGAAATAATCGACAATGAATGATGATAGTTGTGTTTCGATGACTTGAACGTCATAGCTTTTATCCATTTCCAGTTTGATTTAATGTTGCGGAACACCTGTGCAAGAAGTAATTCACGTTATCGCCCAGGTTGCAAAAAGCTCGACACAAACTTGTTCCGTTTCAGGCCTCTCCTGCTTTTCCTCCCTTGCAGGGTATAAGCCGAAAGTTACAGCTTTACTTCTGAGGTCCAAAGTGCTGACACTTGGGGACGCCTTTTAGAAATGTTCCACAAACCCTAATTGTCATTACAGAATGTGTCACCGTGTCATTAATTATGCATTTTTTTTTTTTAAAATAACTAAAAAGAAAGAAAATCTATGCATGGAGTGAATCTGCTGTACAAATCTCTGTCTTAGTTACTTAGTTGTTACTATAGAAACGCGACCATAGTACAGCGAGAACCTTCCGTTTGAATTATAGAAGACATTATCGTCTCATGGAAAATGAATCGAGACGAGAATGTTGAGATGTTGACGGTGCAGCAGCACTAAGTTTGCGTTTTCTCCGTCCCCTGTAGTCAGATGCCAGCTCAGGGCCCGGAGACGGACGCACCTGGCATCGCCCCTTTGCCGGCGAAGCCAGACCTGCCGACCCTGAGCGAGCCGGCCGGCCTCTCCACGCATCCGGGCGTTCGCCCACTGTCACCCAGCGTCAGTCTAGGGGAGCCAGAGGAGGATGAGGGTACACACACACACTCTCACTCACACTCCCCTGCTTCCAGCTCTTGCAGTGCCACCTACACCAACCTCGGTATGTATGTAACAAGCACGTTAAGCTTATATCTCCATACACACACACACACACACATATATATATATATACACACTCTGGGTCTGCACGATGGCCCTCCACAGAAGAAGTGACCATTCGTGGACCTCAGTTAGCGTATTGAGCAGCAGAGTACCTCTAGGTGTTTGTTTGGAATTCAGATGAAGCTTGCAGGATTTTCTCATAACTAATAATTACAGGGAAGGATTGCGTAGGGGGAGAGAAATTAAGTGTGCGGGAAAGTTATCGCTAGAATATTACAGTTAGGAGACAGTCATAAATCAAACGTGAGCTGGGGTTGTTTCGAACGTGGGATGTCAAGATTGCCCACGGGCCTTAACTTTCCTCTCAAACACGCAAGATGTAAAAAACAGAAAAGACAAAAAAAAAAAAATTTAAAAAACACCCACCCTCCTGTCTCTTAGTGACGCCAATGAAAGCAAATATTTCAGTGCAATCCATGATTACTTCAAATACTTTGTCACTGTCATATTATATAGGTTTTTTTTTTGTTGTTTTTTTTAAACATTAAATTTCATTACTTTGTGTTTCTGTGGTGATTGCTGGAAGTAGGCTTTGCTCATCATCGTATTGAAAGTTTTATCGATGCCCAGGTCTGAACCTCCTGCCACAGGCAGCCATGTTTTGGGATAAGTTATCCTGGTACTTAGCAGAATTAATGATGCCATTGATCTTCAAGCCCCTGAATCCTTAACAACAAAGCATCTATAATCAAACCGTCAGTGATGCGCCTCCAGACTGTACAGCGGGTTAGGAAGCGCAACTCCTCGTGTACAGTTCGGGTTCGGAGACCAGCATGCCGAAAAGATTGATTCGATCTCATCTGAAGGGAACACAGAGTTGATTTTAAAACGTAACCACCACCAAATCAACCCAACCCAAAAGTAATAAATCTTTTATCTTTAGGCTCCTTCACCTTCATTCTGAGCGTGACGTGACGGTATGTGAGCTCATGGTTCGATTCCTGGTTAAAAGAAAAAAAGAAATAAAAAACCTGATTTGTGCAGGTCAACAACACTTTTGATAAAATTTAGTTAAAGGTGAAAAGGTTTCCTGAGAACAAAGAGCAAATGGAAAATAATATATATGGGTTTCAGTTTGCATTTACACTGCAGATCAATAAATTGGAGATCAAGATTTAGAGACGTTTCCTAAATGTCAAGGTCACTAGGTAGTCCCTGCGTTCATCACCCAATCAGCCAGCAATGTTCATGCAGGACAATGTCCCCTGTCACACAGCAAAACGGGGAAAGCAGTTCCTTGACACTGACAACACTGAAATGATGAAATGTCCTGATCTAAACCCAATAGAAAACCTCTGGAAAATCCTTGGGGACAAAGTTCTGGCTAAGAAACCCACTACAGTCACTGAACTGTGGAGGAGACTGCAAGAAGAGTGGGACCAACATCACACCAGAGCTGTGTGAGACACTAGTGATGTCCTAGTGAAGTCATTCAAAGCACCGGTCTGTCTGCTTCAGAAAATGTAGCTGTGATCTTTCTTTATGCTCCAGTCATTGCTGTTCTCTAATTTTGATCAGTGATCTTTTACAAATCTCTCATTTAAGTTTCTTATCCTGTGGAACCTCAGCTTTCGAAAACCGAGGCAGTTGTTTCCATATGAATCAATGTAAATCCAATTCATTCGTTCTAGACACTCCAAAATACATACCGAAATAAACGCAAAATAAACACACAACACCAAATACGTACTGTATACGCAGTAATCAATTACATGCAATCGTAGTATTAGCACTCGCGATCAATAAAAAAAGCACGAAAACTCCGGAAAGCAATGGAATTGTTTGGCTAGACGCGCGGGGTGATGCTCACACAACGAGAAACAACGCCACGCTGAGCAGGAGAACGCGAGGGTCGTCCTTTGTTTATTAGTTGTTTTCGCAAAATCGGCAACGAAAACCAAGGCAAATTATTCGTGGAAAAAATCGACGAAAACTGAAACCAACGGAAACCGAAGTCAACGAAAACGGAGGTACCTCTGTACTGTGCTTCTGAATGTATGTAACTCATGACATCTGAATCCTGTTCTTTTACTCCTGTTTGGATCATTTCCACATAGGACTACGAAGTGACCTCGACATTTAGGAAATTGAAGGTTGTTCTCGAATTTTGATCTCCACTGTATATACTGTATATACAATATTCCTTAGGGGTGTCAATAATTTTGGCACCTGTAATAATTTTAAAATATTATTTTAAGTGAATTTTTAGACCACGCATCAATACTTTCTTCTTTTCCTTATTTTTCCAACAGGAAATTAAAGAATACAAAAGAATGCTGGTCAATCAATATAGGCCTTGAATTTTGAAAGGTCATGACGTCACACTATGGTGTGTACACTTCATTGTCATGTGTGTGGCTGTAACACCCTCAACTGCCCCTCGGGTTGTTAACTAGAGAGGCTGAATGGGCTGCTTTAGGTTCAGAGGTACTTAAAGGTACTTACTGTAAATGCAGGTGTCAGTAGTTTGCAGGCACGCCCCTTTTTGTGTCTGTACCAGGAACTCCCATGGACATTTATTAGAAAATATGACCCCCTGCCTGGTAAAAGCCTGCAGTGAAACATCAACTCATGAATATTTATTCAGTCCATTATGATTCAAATGTCCGTTTGGATATACTGGATATCAAGACGTGGAATTAGTCTGTCATTTGCAAGGTGAAATGCTTTCTAGAATTTATCTTACAGAAGGTGGGTCGCACTCGGGATATTCAGTAACGTAAGACGGTTAAGAGGCTTTGGGGAAGTCTGTGCTTGGACCATTATATTACATTACATTTCCGTCATTTGGCAGACACTCTTATGCAGAGCGACTTACATTTATGTCATTTTTTTATATAACTGAGCAGTTGAGGGTTAAGGGCCTTGCTCAAGAGCCCAGCAGTAGCAGCTTGGGGGAAGGATTTGAACTTGCAATCTTCCAATCAGTAATCCAACGTCTTACCCCTGAGCTACCACTGGACCACATACTGCAACTTATGGACATTTCATATGGAAACACACCAGGCTGCAGGTACACAGATGTCCCAAAACTACACAGACAGCATCACTTTTGAAAAATATATTTCTAGAAACTTCCTTCTAACTCAGGGGTGGGCAATCCGAGCCATGGAGGGCCGGTGTGGGTGCAGGTTTTTGAGATGATCCTTCCGTCAACAATTAAAAAAGACTCCTCCCACAGCTCCAAACTGCTTTATTATTGGCTGACTGAGAGGTTGTCTCAAAAACCTGCACCCACACCGGCCCTCCATGGCTCGGATTGCCCACCCCTGTCTAGCTGCTCGGACGCAGTAGGCAAGTTGATGAAGTTCCCTCACAGAAGTCCTCCGATTCACCAATCCTCTCGACAGTCTGAAGACCCCTGTCCGAGGGCCCAGGTCGACCTGAGTGGGATGCTGGTGATTCCTTTCCTTCGCTTTTGAATTGTACAATCATTCTGTTGACTGTAACAAGAGGAATCCCGAGGTTTTGTGCAGTAATACTGTAATAATACTGCAATAATATTAACACGTTTGAAGCATCAGGTGGTGTCTGTATAGAAGAAATGCTGTAATGGGAGGGGAGGGGGGTCTGTTTACTTTTGAGATGTCTGTGTAGGTTATTAAACCTATTTCTAGATTTTTTTTTTACTGATTTTATGCCTTAAATTGTCTTATTATATCTGCAAATCATTTAGTTTCTTTTTGAGAAATAATACACTAATAGAATAAGCATGAGATGGAGTAAGAATATCTAAAAATAGGCTTAGTGATAGTTTATTTGTGTAAAAACTGCCTAATAAACAGAAATATGAGTTAAATTTGACTATATTCAAGATGTTTTACTTGCCAGTGTAAGGTCGAGGCTGGAGCAGCAGCCGAACCTTACCCATCGATCCAGATCCCTGGAATATTAACCAGATTTTCCACGCCACACCCGACACACTAACCCCACACACAGTTAGCAATATCTATTTAATCCGGTCACCATTGTTCGTAGCCATAGAAGACTCATGTGCTTACTAAAAGAGTTATATCGCTTATCGCTATTCTGTGTATTATATTCCACTACAGCAGTGACTTCCCGCGTGGTTACCTGATAGGAACCTTTCCTGACTGGGATCTGGGCTCTTCCTACGGCCCACCCCGGCTTATTCAAGGACTGCTTACCTTGTATATATGGGAGAAGGGATTTCACATTGTTGCACTATTTGTAAATAAACACTCTGGTTTGAACATCATCAAGTCTCCTCACTTCCGTTGATGACAGCCAAGATATATATATAGCTCTACAGAGGCTTATGCTTCTGATCAATTGAAATGTATACACTAAAATATTATTATTATTATTATTATTGTTATTATTATCATTATTATATATTTTTTAAAGTTCTCGACAGCTTTAGGGTGGACTCCGTTGTGTGGCCACGTGTGCAGTTCACTGACCTGACTGATGTTTTGGCTTATAAAACACACACACAGACCTAGCACAAACCCTCTAACAACCTGGATAACCACAGAATTATAAAGGGGGGTTCAAAGTATTCCTCCAAGCCCCGTCCCTTCTTGTGACATCATAGGCCTTTTTTAAATACAGGGGTACCTTGACTTACAACCGACCCAGGTTACGACATTTCCGAGATACGAGGTTGATGTGAGGCTATTTTTTGCTTTGGGATACGACATTGGTGACTTCATCACGTTTCATGCAGCCCTCTGCCATTACGCGTTCCCGTGTCCCAGTTCGCCCCGAGCCGACCTCCAGATCACGTGTCGAGCTCACTGAGTAAGCATCACCGCAGCATTTCTCCCTTCGTTTTGTGTTCTTTGTGCCCTTTTGGGACTTTATTTGTCCTGTACCCTGTGTTTTCATCATGGGTCCTAAGAAAGTGAGGAGCAAGGCTGGTGCTGAGAAGAAG
>JAQMCW010000012.1:18492411-18504685 GCA_030068335.1 Chrysichthys cranchii
ATGGGGGGCGCCTGAAAGTTAACAGATTAAACGCCGATACACCCCCCCCCCACCCCCACCCCCACCCCCCCGCCGCCATATTTCCTGATGCAAAAAGTGTGCCGTGGGTCAAAAAAGGTTGGGAAACACTGCTCTAGGGTTAAAATGTAGATTTTCCAAGTATTTCAGTTAGCACTCTATAAAGGGTTTAAATGGAGAAAAGTTTTTGATAAGCTTTTTCCTTAAAAGAAATAAATAAAACCTCAATCGCACGTAAGCTCTTTCTCGGTTTAGATCTCTGCGGCGAACCTGCACTGTAGGGTCCGGTGTGGCCGCGCACTTTACTCCGTACCCTGCCCCATAGCCTGCCGTGCACCTCTCCAAGAATGCTGCAGTGCATCCCAGCAACGCAAAGTGCAGACACTGTGACCGGTCCGCTCGCTAGCATTGGATACGGCCTGTCAGCACGCGTGCCTCGCTTTATCGTTGCCATGACAGCCGCTTCAGCTCTAACAGCCTACGTGCTCTCGTTTTCGCTGCATTTGTTTCCATGTTATTTCCTGTTTATTATTATTTCTGCAGCGAAACGTAGAAGGTCTGTCGCTCCCCTTCCACGCATTAAAGCAGTAAATTCTGGTGTTTCACGTGACTGCGCCTCCTAGAGGACCCATGTACATTACGTGCAAGGATGAATGCTGCACCCTGCACGACCACTGATGCTGTAGATTCTTCACAAATCTATAACTCGGCTTTTGCTTCTGGGGACGTCACATGTACTCGCACTGGTGTACGTCATTGCACCCTCTGCTGTCTAAACAACACAGTTACAGCTCAGAGCGATCGCGGGGCCTTATTATTACTATTATTCATTTTTATTATTTTTTTTATTTTGACTTGCCATTAATTTGTATTGTGTTTTTTTTCGATACATGTGTAGTTCTGAACAGGGAATGTGAACTGGTTTATCGATGACTAATGTATTCATCAAAGTTAAATACCCGTGTGATGCGTGGTATCTGTGTACGGGTACCGTGTGTGTGTGTGGCAATGTGATGGCACGTCTCTCCTTTGCTTTCAGCGTACTGGCGCTTCTGGCTGTGTGTCAGCGTTGTCTATGAGCTGTTCCTCATCTTCATTCTTTTCCAAGTGGGTCTGGAGTCATGTCTTTTCTCTCGTGCATACACACACACACACACACACACACACAAATTGTTCTTGTTGTAATATGAAATGAAATAAAAATGCAAATGGACAAAAAAAACCCCCCAAAAAACTCCAGCACCCTTTGCTTTCTTTTGTTTTTTATTTTTGTATTTTCCTGTAATGCTTTGCGCGCATCGCAGACGGTGCAGGACGGACGGCTGTTCATGAAGTACATCGACCCTAAGCTGGGCGTTCCTCTGCCAGAGAGAGACTATGGAGGAAACTGTCTTATCTACGATCCCGGAAACACCACCGACCCCTTCCACAATATCTGGGTAGCAAATTACTCTCTCATGCTCTCTCTCTCTCTCACACACACACACACACACACACCCTCATACGCTCAAAACTAAACAAACAATGGTTCGCTAATTTGTATTTGTTGTTTCAGGACAAAATGGACGGCTTTGTTCCTGCGCATTTTCTTGGCTGGTACATTAAGGTGGGTGTGTGCGTGTGTGTGTGTCTCTCCCTGCTTTTAGTGTGCTTTTCACCCCAGTTAAACTGGTTCCAGGCTATTTAACACAGGTCTTGTGTGCACTTGTGTAGCAGCTTGAAAGTGTCCTGGGAAAGCCTTCAAGTTTAAACACACTCGAAGAAAAACATTAACATCCAAAACTGGCAAGAAACTCCCTTATCCGTTGTGGTAATTCTCGCTCTCCTGACGCCCCCGTGTCGTCTCTTCTGTTTTCCAGACGCTGATGATCCGCGACTGGTGGATGTGTATGATCATCAGTGTGATGTTTGAGTTTTTGGAGTACAGTCTTGAGCACCAGTTACCAAACTTCTCAGAGTGCTGGTGGGATCATGTGAGTGTTTCCTTTCATGTCGTCTCCCTCTTTTTTTTACTCCGCGCTGTAGATTCATGTTCCTTTCCCTCTTTCTCCCCGCCTCGCCCCCCTCTCTCTCTCTCTCTCTCTCCCTCCCAGTGGATCATGGATGTGCTTGTGTGTAACGGTTTGGGCATTTACTGCGGCATGAAGACGCTCGGCTGGCTCTCGATGAAACCGTACCAGTGGCAAGGCCTGTGGAACATTCCCACATACAAGTAAGCACTTCCGGCTGGATGATCCTGACGTCACCCCGATTAGGAACGCACGTTGTTGTATATTCGCATGTGTGCTTTATTATTTGTTTGTTTGTTTACAGTAATCCCCCGCTATATCACGGTTCACGTTTCCCGTCCCCGACTTTTTATTTAGAATAAATCTAATTGTTTTTTGCGGATTTCCCCGGTGTCTCGCAGCATCCGCATCCTCTAGTGAATGAATTGTTTTTATGGATTTTTTTTTTCGACAGTGGAAACAGTTGTCAGACAGGTGTTTCTTAATCTGGTCACTTATGTCGGGACAGTACCGTGTGTTGTTAAGGACACTGTAGTGATTCTGAAATCCAGTCATTTTCAGTACTGTATGCACTACATACTTACAGTAGTGAAAATATAAGTCCAGGCTACACTAGTATAGTATACAGCACATTACAGTACTCGCTATAAATGTGACGTTTCTACGAATTCGACACCAAATTCACCTTACTATATGCTCGCAAGTGTTTTGTGTTTAATTGTGTCTAGAAAGTGTTTAAAGTGTGTGGGAGGATCATTTAGGGCTTAAACTATTTATAAAAAAAAAAAAGCATTACGCATATTGCGGCTTTTTCGTCTTTCACGGGAAATTTTGGAACGCGACCCCTGTGAAAGATGAGGGACTACTGGACAGGCACTCCCCTAGCTACCATGGCCCGACTTATGATTTTTTCTCAAAGTTACAATGACTATTGCGTTACGCTAAAAATTGTAAAATATTTAGAAAATGCCTGTGAATCTTAAATATCAGGAACGCCCACGAATCTTAAATAGTTTCTAAATATTTTACAATTGTCAGCTCATCGCAATCGTCTTCAAAACTTCGAAAAATCACAAGTCGGGTCATTGTAATTAGGGGAGCACCTGTAATACCTGCTACAGAGTAAATGTAAACAAACGGCTTGCCTGTAAGCTGGAGAAGTGGAGGATGTTGGGATCAGTGTTTGTCATGTGATGAGAAGAGCAGAGCAGAGCGGGCGGATGCAGGTGCAGGAGTGAGCTTTACTGACAGTGCGACTAAACACCGGACTCAAACTAAAGCAGGCACTTTTTCAAAGAACTTGAAACAAAACTCAGGAGTACAAGAACCAGTTTTCACTAACAAAAGGGACAAGCAAATGAGGTTTAGCCATTCCGTTTAGTTTCACTTTAGTTAAGTGTAGAGATCTTTTTCTTTTATTTCCCCACATCCCTTCCCCTCCTTCCACCCATGTCGCCCCGCTATTACAAATAAACTAAGAATATAAATGTACCATGATGTTACATGAAATAAGCTTCACAATAAAATCAACAGATGAATCATCATTACACCGTTATTAGAGTCCATCGTTTCGACTAACAAGGACGGGTTGCCAAATATGGTTGAATTTAAGGTCATCACCCTGTATACAGAAAAGAGTTTGTTCAACCAAGAAGAACTACGCGAGCACACCTCGTCCCATGTGACGAGAAACAACCAATCAGAGATCCACACAGGGTCTGTCTGTAGTGGAGGAGAAGCTGATAGTATGTGAATAATTTGTATTTAACCCATAACACTCGGGATACGAATTCACTCCAATATCGGCCGTCGGTCGGGATACGAATCCATTCGAATGAGACGGTACGGGTACAAATGTCCCACAAATGCCCGAATGTTTGGTATTTTGTTTACCACTAAACGTCATCAAAACATGTGTTAACACGTGACATTAGGTTAAGCTTGCCCATGCGCAGACATGCATACTAATACGGAAGTTTATGAGGGGACTTTTAAACAAGAAAACTACAACGAAGATTTTCAGCTAATGAGACGTTTTTGCATTGAATATGGCCGATTTCGGCAACAGATCGGAGCCTTTAAGTGACGGGTCGGACGTTGACAACTTTTTTTTTTTTTTTTTGTCACAACCATGTAATCAACTGTTCTTTATGTACACAGGTTACATAATATTTTGATAATTTATATCATTAGATAGGAAATTTCACTACCTTTGCAAAAATTATATATTTGTAATGTTATGTTTACTGCTTATTAAAATACATTTAAAAGATTGCACCTAAGTTACTGATAAGCCCCCCAGTCATAGCAGATATTTGACCCTAATTGGGGTCAGACTGAAATGGGTTAAAAAACCAAAACAAACCCCGTTAAGGTTTCCAGGTTGTTGACAGCACTAGTTCTGATCCATATTAATAATAATAGTAATGATGAAAGTCCTTATTTCACACAAGTATCCAGGTCTAAGTGATAATTTCTGCATAAACAAAAAAAATTCACCCTCTCATCCGCAGCTAATAACCAGGTCCACGCTAAGCTGTTCCTAGCAGCCTGTCGTTCGGAACAACGGGGCCCAAATAAACCGTCCAAATGACGAAAATATCACCGTGAAGGGTGATTTGCAACAAATAAATGATGGCATGCAAATACGACCCTCCCATCGCATGATGTATATTGTCATATCACACAGCCTTACTAGTAACTTTCACAAACTGGTGGAGAAATGGACTGACTAAACCGAGACTAAACATCATGCCCAGTACACAGTACAGAAACGTTGCTGATAAAATGGTAGCATAGACTATTGCAGGTACGCACTGTTTTCCTTTCCGAGCTGGCCTTAACGTGCGCACGGTGCGTTTCCATCCTTATTCAACCCCTATGAGAGCCGCAGTTTAATGTGTTTACTCAATGCATTCTCCATCAGCAGGATGTGCCCACCGATATCGCCATCTGTTTCTCACGGTCAGTGATGGATAGAGATGCCTCACATTGTTCATAACAACTGTGCTCTTCCGATTAGCCAGGAAACGCTCACGGCTCCCTCTTTGAATTAGCAGGAGCTGAAACTTTAATCTAGAAAAAAAGAAATATCACCCGACCTCCACTCGGATCCATCCATGCATGCATCCATCCATCCTCTCGGATCCATGCACGCATCCATCCACTCAGGTCTATCGAATTTTAACTGAAATCTTTCAGATTATGAACAGTGGAAAAGGTTGAAATTCATCGCACCAGAGACTGGCACTGAACACCGCCATATTAACACCCATTAAAAAAGTGTTCATGTTAAAAATAAAAAAAATAAAAAAAGGTTACTAAATAATGGCGATTGTTTAATTTGTGTAGCTGTAGTGCGCTAGCTCGGGAAATCTCTTCTGCTCCATGAATTATTTTTTTTTCTCCAGTGATTCAGCAAGCAGCTCGTTCATTCTTGAGAATCTCTGTCCCAATGTTCCCCATGACATTCGATTCAGCAGCTTCAGAAAGTTCCCTGAGCCCTGAACTACCTTTTCTTTTGCCTATGGCTTACATAATCGTGTATTTTGGAAAGATAAATAAATAAATAAGCGTGTCATGTGATTGTTTTTCTATGAACGTTATTCCACCCTTGTGAGCAAAGTACCTGAACAACCGGTATGTGCTGTCTGTGGTTTACTAACAGGGGGAAGATCAAGCGCATTGCCTTCCAGTTCACGCCGTACAGCTGGGTGAAGTTCGAGTGGAGGCCAGCGTCTAACCTGCGCAGGTGGCTGGCGGTGCTCGGCATCATCTTCATGGTCAGTGAGTGAGTGTGTGTGTGTGTGTGTGTGTGTGTGTGTGTGTCCGTCCGTCGATTTTTAAAATGGAAAAAAAAAAAAAGTTCTTTAATGACACTTTAACCAAGAGGTTACCAAACAGCATCCTGTAGGACCTCGAGTTAATAAACAAAATGCAGGATGATTCCTTCTCCTGGTGCTACCATGCATAAAAAAAAAAAAAAAGTAGAATAATATTGCACGCAAAGATGGGCTTGGGGTTGATTTATAGGAGGAGAACAGTTTAGTCATTACCAGCTCGTTTCCTTTGAGAACGGGGTTTTACTAATGTTTATCCTGTTAGTTAACCAGACTCTGTAAACCTTTGTTGGCAGAAAAACAGTGGAAAAGCTTATTTATTTATTTATTTATTTATTTGTAGAGCCGTGAAAGCTGCTCCTGAATATGAGGGATGATGGATATAAGCCCCTTTCACGTACAACACCGTTTAACGTAGCAGATAAAAACAACACAGGACCGATGATACGTTTTCGTTCCCACACGGATGTGTTTGACGGGACGCTCCCGTGCACGGCCCTTCATGATACGTGTAACACGCGAGACTGGATATGACGTATAACTATCATTCACGAAACGGCAGAAAGTGCATATTTTTGTGAAAAGGAGAAAAAAAAAGCCCAAGTTGAGATGTTAGCTAGCTAGTTAGCATCTTTAAGCTGCCGTCACCCTGCGTCTTTCCAATCTTCAGCCGTATCCGCTGAGGGTTTCTTTCCTTATTCCCTATTTGCTGCCGGTCCCTTTACAGTGACGCAGAATGAGCATTCGGATTATGTAAGAGTCCTCGCTGGTGTTGTGTATCTGGCGTTCCTGGTCATGACGCGTTAATTTAGTGGGTCTGATTCCCAACGGAGCCGAAAAGATTAGCGTTAATGTTAAGAGATCACGTGGGAATAGATTAGCATCTGGAGTTTTGCTCCCGTTCCCACACGACGCCCTGACAGCCGAACAGCAATAAATAAATAAACCGATTTCAGGGCGAGTGTGTAACAAGGTGAATTAGCTGTAGGTTTATTTATGTAATTTGAATGGACATTTTATTTGACTGCTTTTAAAATGCTGATTAAAAGAAAAGCACTGTAAATGTACACAAATGAAATTTACCGTGTGAATGTTTATAATCACAGGACATGTATGTAATGGTTCCTCTTTACTCTTTCTAGTTCCTCTTGGCGGAGCTGAACACTTTCTATTTGAAGTTTGTGTTGTGGATGCCACCTGAGCATTACCTGGTGCTGCTGAGACTTGTGTTCTTCGTCAACGTGGGCGGAGTGGCCATGCGGGAAATCTACGATTTCATGGACGACCCGTCAGTCACGTGCCTTTATTTATTTGTTTGTTTGTTTGTTTGTTTATTTTGAAAGTAATATCTTTTATTTTACTGCCATTTATTTTATTTATTTATTTTAACTCAATATTATGCCATATATATACAGTTCTTAAAGGTCCAACATGCAGGATTTTGCACGAATCTATTAGCAGAAATGGTACTAATGGTAGTAACACTTATGGGATTCATCAGTAATTTGTCGTTAGTGTATAATTGCCTGTAATTAGAAATCATTGTTTTCCTAAGCTTAGAATGAGCCCTTTATATCTACATAGGGAGAGGGTCCACCTGCACCTACAGAGCCGCTATGTTGTGCTGCTACAGTAGCCCAGAACGGACAAACCTCTACGGAGCGCCTTTCATGTTTCACATTTTTACAAGCGACAGAGTGAATCTGGAAGGGAGGTGAAGAAGAAGCGAAGACCAGGAAGAAGATACAAGAGGAATGCGTGTTTGCTGGTGCTGGCTGACAAGTTTGAGAACGTAAATTAAAAAAAAGGAGGACTGTAGTTCATATTTAGTATAAAAAAAACAAAACAAAGGGAGTGTGACTGAGTACTCGGAAGTATGCTACGGGTTCCTGATGGCCACGGTGCACGCGAATACAGGTGCTCCCCTAGGTCCGATGGCCCGACTTATGCTTTTTCGAAGTTGTGAAGATTATTGCAATATGCTAAAAATGATAAAATATTTAGAAAATATTCAAGATTCGCTGACAGGCCAGTGTGACCGTGTATGACATGCGATACAGATACGGATTTGGACGATGCCCGGATGTACGCGTCACTCTCCTTGCGTGATGCCTCACTCTCTCCCGCAACTCACGGAGTCACCTTGTGTATCAGCGTCCTGTACAGTGTATTACCACGTGGGTTTTTTTTTTTTTTTCTCTCTCGCGTGCTTCAAGAGCTAATTTTAATTCAAAAGCATGTCTTCTAAATGCCCCAGCATGTCTCCTACAGGGAAAGACTCCTCAGTAAGCTAGGCTAAGCAGTGGTTCGACCTACGATATTTTCCACTTACGATGGGGATATCGGAACGCATCTCCGTCTTAACCTGAGGACTACGTGGATACACTTGGAAAGGGGAGGGGTAAGAGAGGGGTGGTTGAATCCTACATAGTGGAGATTTTAAAAAGATCTGTCCGACGCGAAATCACCAGCCTGTGAGGAAACCAAGACTCAACAAAAAGAACCAAACGATGGCCAACCAACCTCCAGCAGATCAGATTTCTGTTTGCCTTTCTGTTCAGAAGGCGCCACGTCTTACTAGAGTATTGTTGAGGCTGTGACATGAAAGTGTATCGCTTTACGTCAAGATTCCCTTAACTGAAGTTATTTCAATACGTTTACTTAACATGAGGAAACCAGGAACTTCACCTTTAACGCTTCGTAAACAACAACGAAGCAATGAACAGTTGTAAAGGATGTCGAAAGGATGGGTCCCCCCCATTTAACAATAAATATTGTTATTATATTAATAACAACAATAGGAATCCACTGCTCACCCCACTCACCTTTCTTCCAGCCAATCAGGTAGCTCGTTCCCTGTGAATATTCATGATTTTGCCGAAATGGGGGCGGGGTGGTACGATTCAAACAAGCTCCCCTTCTGACATAGAAAGGGAAGCCAAATTTTGAAGGTCTCATTGAAGCACGTGTTTTCTGAAAAATAGGTAGTGCAGAAAGACGTACGACGTTGTCTTGTGTCAGGGTTTGTGAGTCCCAAATGTATGCGCACAAAAGTTTTTCATATTGCATTACATTACCGTCATTTGGCAGACGCCCGTATCCAGAGCAGCTTACATTTTTATCTCATTTATACAACTGAGCATTTTAAGCTTAAGGGCCTTGCTCAAGGGCCCAACAGTGGCAGCTTGGCGGTGCTTGGATTTGAACTCCTGACCTCCCGGTCCAGTAATCCAATGTCTTAGCCTGCTGAGCTACTACCCCCTGCCAACGTCATTTGGCAGACGCCCTTATCCAGAGCGACTTGCATCCTTTATCGCTTACAACTGAGCATATTGGGCCATCTTTAAGTAAATAAAGCCACAGTACATTATGCTCGTTAATGTTTACTTTGTTTTGTAATACAGTAAAAAAAAAAAAAAAACCCTAATGTCGTGTTTTTCTGCTCTTTCAGGAAGTTCCACAAGAAGCTGGGCCAGCAGGCGTGGCTCGTGGCAGCCATCACAGTAACAGAGTTTCTCATCGTAGTGAAGTACGACCCCAACACCATCATGCTCCCGATCCCCTTCTTCATCGCACAGTGTTGGATCCTCGGCATCGTCCTCATCCTCACGTGGACGCTATGGCGCTTCTTTATCCGGTGAGTGAACCCGAGCAGAGGGCTGACCCATGGCGCAGAGGGCCTGAAAGAATCGCGGTGCAACACACACACACACAGGCACACACACACAGGCACTTAAAACTCGCATCGCTTTTTATTTGTTCCACGTCTAGTTTTTCAGTGCAGTGCTTGTTTGTTTGGGCGTTTGGGATCCTCTTGCGGCTGCTTTTGTGCGCTGTGCTGGTGTTGTGTGCTGCGCTGATGGTGTGTCCCTCTCTCCCGTGTGTGTGTGTGTGTGTGTGTGTGTGTGTGTGTGTGTGTCAGCGGTAATATCCATGTGCAGTGAGGGTGAGGTAGGTGGAGAATGACAGCTGGTTGTTGTGCCAACATCACCTTCATCTGTCATTCTCCCCAGGCTGCTCCTCCCCTCTGCACGCCAGATAAACCAGGCTTAAACTTGTGCAACTTTGTGTTAAACTGAAGTCTAGTTTGTGTGCTCTGGTGGACCGTCTGACCTTTTAACAAAGCAAGAATGTGCAGAAAAAACAGATTTGCCTTAATTCTCCCACAGGCTTCCATCGTTTTTGATCGCGAGCTGTCGGGACAAAAGTCGGCTTGACTGCCGCTTCCAGCTTGGTTGATCGCGTTGATGTCTGATTAGCTGAGTCTGACAAAAAGAAGGAATCTCTAACAGTTATTAAAGGTTTCATCAGTAAACTATTTGCACTCTGAACGCTCCAGTTGTTTTTAAAGTGCGTAAAGGTGCACTATGTGGGATTCAGCCACCTGAATGCCCCTCTCTTACCCCTCCCTTTCCAAGCGTGTATTTAGAGTGTACGATAGCCGTCAGGTTCCTGTAGCGTACTGGCATTCACACTCCCTCGCTTTTTCTGTGCTAAATAGTAAGTACAAGCCTCTATTTTTCAAAAACTGGGGTTCTCTAACTTGTCATGCAAGCCCAGCAAACACCTGATTCCTCTTCTTTCTTCTTTCTCGTCTGCCTTTCTTCTTCTTTTTCCTTTGTCCTTCCGGGTACGGGTAAAACCGTGAAACGCAGAAATTTTTCTCTAGAAATTTGTCCGTTCTGGGATACCGTAGCGGCGCAACATGGCGGCTCTGTTGAGGTGGACCTGCTCCCTGTGGAGATATAAAGGACTCATTCTAAGCTTAGGAAAACAGTGATTCGTTATTACAGCGGGACCCCGCATCACGAACGCAATCCGCTCCAGCGGCGTGCTCGTTATGCGGGGAGTTCGTTGTGCGAAACATGATTTCTCATACACTTCTATGGGAAATCGTGTAATCCTTTCCAGGTCGCCGCGAAAAATCGAGAAAAGTGAAGGTGAAACTGAAACCACCCCCTGCTGATGATACTTTGTCTTCATCTGAGACACTCTGATCTGGCTGGATTCAGCCATTTTTTTTTTTTTTTTTTAATTTAAAATTTTTCACGTGCAATGTGCAGTTCGTTCTGCGAGTCAGACGCGTGTTTGTGGTGGCGTTCATTATGTGGACGTTCGTTCTGTGGGGCGTTTGTTGAGCGGGGTACCACTGTATACACTAATGACAACATACTCAGGATTTCCGTAGGTTATTATGGAATATTTATACTCCATTTCTGCTAACAGGTGCTCTCTGTGTCCTACATAGTGGACCTTGAAGTGACGTATTCCTTATAATTGATGGAAATTGATCAGCTGACTAGAACTGCCTGCTTCCTCATTATCATGTTTGGGGGAAGTATCGCCTGTGGCTTTGGTAATGTGTAGCCTGCAGCGATGAGAGAGACACAGTGGCCAGACATGCGCATCACGTCCTGTGTACATGTTACATCGGCGGAAAACCACCAGAAGCTGGGTTCAGCTCCGGTGTAGCTGCTAGCTGCAACTTTTCTTTCCCATTTAATTACCCATTAACAAGTCTGAAGTCAGAGCTGTAAAAAAAACAAAAAACAAAACCTAAACAGTGAAGAAAAACATCCTAATGTGTTGGTAGCATTATAAATTTGAAATAAAATTTGCTAAACTGCACAGGCGCGTGCTCTGTGGTGAGCAGCCGTGGAAATGCTTATTGAAACAAACTCGCTGTTTGGGCTTCTTACTTTGAAAGTCCAGCAGCAGTTTATTAAGGCTTGTAGCTGAAATGGAAACGTACCGGGAGACACTACAATATTTTCGCTGATCATGTGAGCTACACTTACCCAGAATCCTTTTCTCGGCACTGCAGGGACGCATCTATGACGCTGTGTGGGAGGACAACTCTGGCATTCCAGCTTCCTTGTGTCCTGTGTGTTTGTTTTTCCTGTCTCTTCGTTTCTCCCCACCTCGTAGATGTCAGTTTTCCGACACGTGTTTATTAGGAACCCCAGTGTATTCAGGCCATTATCTGATCGCCCATCTGATCATCCTGCAGAAGTACAGTGCATAAAATCATGCAGACGCAGGTCAAGAGCTTTGGGTAATGTTCACGTCAAACACCGTAACGAAGGGGAAAAAGTGTGGTTTCCGACTCTAACTGTGGCATGAAGGGGTGATTTTTGAGTACAGTGGACCCTCGGCTCGTGAACGTGGCGGATGGCGAACAAATCGACGTACGAACTAAATTCCTGAACAAATTTTGTTCCGGCCGACGAACAAACCCTCAATGTACAGACAGCCGACCCACGCTTCACGCCACGAACATTCAGTTCTGGTCAAGCACTTGTGGTGTGAACGTGTTCAACGCATTTTTTCATCGTGTTTCTCTGCATTTTTGCTCTATAAGCTTCATTACGGGTCCCAAGAAAGTGGAAATGGTAGTGAGAGTAAGAA
>JAQMCW010000012.1:18544708-18558091 GCA_030068335.1 Chrysichthys cranchii
CTGTACGTCAGTCGAGGATTTGTTCATCGGTCGGTACAAAATCTGTTCAGGAATTTACTTTGTACGTCGATTTGTTCGCCATCCGACGCATTCGTGAGCCGAGGGTCCGCTGTAATGCTACATTTCACGAGTAGTCATAACTCATAATTCCCAAGCTCTGACTAGGAAAAAAAAAACAATCCCGTAACTCAGAATTCCTACTGGGGAACTCAGGATGGTCTCCTTAACCTTGAGTTCCTCTGAGTTTAGCAAATGACATCAAAACAACATGCCTGCTCACAGCATTAGCAGTAAACCGTCAATCACCTACTCATCTTCTGCCGCTTAATCCTCTTCAGGGTCACGGGGGGAAACTGGAGCCAATCCCAGCTGACTTCGGGCGAGAAGTGGGGTACACCCTGGGCAGGTCACCAATTCACCGCAGGGCCAACCGCAGTAAACCTTTTAACTTTAAATAAGTTGCACTGCATATGCAATGATTTGCTTTAGATCAATCAGCATACAGAGATACGTACAGTCGATCCACTCATCTACGGACACCACATTAACGGATATCGGATGCAACGGACAACATCTGCTGGTCTGAATACATAATCCATGAGCCAGAATGTCCGGTATGAAAGTTTAAAACTCCCGGCTGTTGCAAACTGAGTCCTGTAGTTCAGCAATTGTCCACTAGGCGGCGGTGGCGTGCGTGCTACTAGTTGTTTACAAGCGTCGGTTGAGCTGTGGTTGTTGTGAAGCTGTACTGTTTTTCGGCGATTATTTGGTGTTTTTCACGGTTTTTCTGCCCAGTGCCGTCATTATGCCACCCAAAGATAAGTCTAGTGGTAAAAGAAAGCGTCTCAATCTTAGTTTTGGCCAGAAATTAGAGCTCATTAAGAAGTCTGGGGTTTCTGAGGAGTACGGTGTGAACACATAAGGGAAATGACCTTTACAATTGTATTTACATCTTTATTTACATTAGGATTTAATGTACCTCCCTATTTATGTTGGTCGTTACGCTGCTTGCCATGTGTACAGCACTTGGGGAGCACTTTTATGGACCTTAGTGGGGTTTTTCCTTGGATTTCCACTATTTTAAACCCCCCCACACACACACACACACACACACCCACCCTTCACATCATCGGTCTATCCACGTCAACGGACGACCTCTCCCCTCGATTAGTCCGTTAATGCGAGGATTGGCTGTATTTGCTTGTTAAATCTATAACCCTGCTGAAATACATTTTGCTGTTTTGATGAGGAAACACATCACGTATCACAGTTGGCTGGTTAGCTTGGTGCAAAAAACAACACGATGGTAATATATGATGTCATTTTGCACTCCAGTGTCCCGCTTCAGAGGTAAGTTGAATGCAAGAAATGTGTAGTATGTGAGGTTTGATCTTTTGGATGCATTAGGTCGAAGAAGAGCACTGGAGGAAGAATTACAACAGCTAAGAGCGTTACACTGGGTTGCCATTTAATTTCGTCCAGTTATTTTGTATCTACTCTCATCAGCCTTGTGTACTCTTTGTACATATACAATGGACGAATGGAGCCTGTCCACTTGCACATTTTCACATCCCCCTTGTAATCCAGCAGAAATGAATACTGACCAGGTAGTGTTCTCCGACCATTAGTGGCGCAGAAATGGTAATCAGTATCTTCTTCTTCTTCTTGTTTCAGCTGCTCTGATTATGGGTTGCCAGAGTGAGAGCAAAGATCCACCATACACATGTTCGATTTGTCACAGGTTTTTCACCCTTCTTAACATAACCGTCCCAATTTATCCACGTTTGGGACTGGCACTGACTTGAGCATCCCAGTGTTTAGGCAACTTAGAGTAGCCAGCTGACCTAATCCACATGTATTTAGTCTGTCGGAGGAACCCGGAGTACCTGGAGGCAACCTCTGCAGGCACGGGGAGAACATGCAAACTCAAAGTACATCAAAACACATGAGTCGGTCCTGATACACGACAAGAAATACCCAGCAAAGAGCGGTGCCCTTCGCTAGTACCGCCGGTGGGTTAAAGAATGATTAAGAGAAAATATTTCATGGAAAAAATATACACTGACTTGAACTTGTAGATGTACCATGACATTGGTGTGACTACTAAACAGGTAATTAAGTAAACAACGTGTTCCTAAAAACAGAAGCCGGAATGAAGCATGAAATCCCACCAACATGCCACTGACATGCCAAGAAAGGTCCACCACCCAAATCCTAATGCTGGCTGCTTGCAGACACGTGTAATGTTTTTCTCCTGAACACTACTATTACTGTCTCACTAACGGCATCAACACACGAGATTATAAAGGAATCGGTGAATTTTACCACTTGCCTAAATTCATTGGAATAATTTTGGCTTTGAAAAACATATCAAGGTCCTAATTAGTCGTTTGTGTGTATTCTAGTTTTGTTGTTGTTGTTGTTGTTGTTGTTGTCCTCAGCCCTTGTTCAGCACATGTGATTGCCTTTAAGCATGTTTTCCACTATTAACCCTCCTGTTATGTTCGTTACTTCCTCCATCATCTCAATGATGTTCCTGGGTCAGTTTGACCCGGGGCATGTTTAATTATCCAAAAGGGCAAGAAACCAAAAAAATCCCAATAAACACTGTTTATATCTCATTATTCACTCAGATACTAACTATTAATTAATAGCCATTAATATCTGTGTGTGTGTGTGTGTGTGTGCATGTGTGATTGGAGTGAAATAAATCTTACAGTTGCAAAGAAACAAATAGGATTTGAAACTTTTTGACCCCTTTTAGCCTCCATTTTGACTGCCGGGTCAAACTGACCCAAAGTGTACCTGCGTAATATGGACATATGTTGATTACACTTATCAAGCCAAGCGGAAAAAGTTTCATGCTGAAAAAAATACTTTTAAGAAATCTTATTTATTTATTTATTTATTATGATTTTTTTTTTTTTTTTTTTTACTTTAAGACGTGCAACATAACATGATGGTTAAAATCCCCCCCCCCCCCAGTTCTTTGAAAACAAACAAAAAAAAAGAGCGCGTTTACCCCAGTGTAGAGTTTTATAACTCAGGTCCTCCATATCATTAATTTGAATCATGCGAATCCATAAATTGTCTTCAGTCTGTTGCTGACAAACCTGACAGAGCACCAGAGCCTCATAAACAGTGAAATGAACTTGAAGTTCAGTTCCTTCCTGAGAAACTTCAACAGGTTGAAAATATATGTATTTGAAATACCGTGTCAACATTTATGCCGGTTTACTACCGTGCTTGAGTTGTTTAGTTTGGCCTCGCCTGATGAACAAAGTCCCCTTTAATCAGAACAATAAATTTATGAAATCACAAAAGATTACGGGATTCAGGAAGTCATATATAATTACGCTGGGAAAATATTTTCTTTTGCTCGGGAACTCTTTTTCCCTGGATCTGATATTTCCCTGAGTGACATATTTGTTTCCTCATGGACTACAGCGCTGGAATATCCCCGAGATGGCCTGCACAGATGTGTGCGGTGGACTATACGCAGCATCAAAATGCCCTCTATTTCACAGTAGAGGATTAAATTTGCATAAAGGGACATTTTAGAAGGTTTAATCGAGTAAGACAATACAATGCTGTCCAGGCAGCCTAACTAACAAGGCAATGCTAAGGGTTATGTTAATAGGTAAATAGTTAACACAACATTACCTCGAGGAAAGAAGCTTGGACTCGCTGAAGGTTTTGTAAGCCTCTATTAAAATGAATGTTAGCTCATCCATGTTCTAAGGAACAAAGCTACCATGAACATTCATCTAAAACTTTTTCAATGGTGATTTAAAGGTCCACTTTGTACGGATTTTGAGGGAATCTATGAGCAGAAATGGCCTAAATATTCCATAATATCCTTCGGGAACTCATAAGTTTGTTGTCATTTGTGTGAAAAAAAACCCCTGTAACTATGAATCAGTGTGTTTTTGTAAGCTTAGAGCATTACATTACAGTCCAGTCCAGTCATTTGGCAGATGCTCTTATCCAGAGTGACTTACGTTTATTTCGTTTATACAACTGAGCATTTGCGGGTTAAGGGCCTTGCTCAAGGGCCCAGCACAGGCAGCTTGGCAGTGCTTGGATTTGAACTCCCAACCTTCCGATCAGTAGGCCAACGTCTTAATCCCCTGAGCTACCTCCTGTCAAGCAGTAGCGTGAATGTGGACATAAGTCCTGGAAGGACGACAAAGAAAAAGAGGAAGAAAGGAAAACATGGAAAAAGACTCGAGAGGAATCGGGGGTTTGTTCGTACTGGATAACAGGTTTGAGAATCCAAATTTAAAAAAAAAAAAAATGGTGGATCATGCTTATTATTTAGCACAGAAAAAGCAAGACAGTGTGAATGCAAGGATTTGGAAGTACGCTACAAGCACATGACGGCCACCGTATGCTCTAATACACATTGGACAGAGACGGGGAAGAGAGGGGCGGGAAGAGAGGTGGTTGAATGCTACATAGCAGACGTTGTAGTTGTAGTCGGATAATGCAATTCCATAACTGTATTGTCGTTTGTGTTACCACGGTTGCTATTTAATATTTTAACCATGGCTCTTTTGCATGGGCATTTATTCTTTGGTGTGGGTAATTTTTATTACTTCAGCCTCGCTTTAACACTATTTTAAATGGTCGGATCTGGGGCACGAATGTTGGGAGTAATATCGTAGTCCGCAAAGCAGGATTAAAGAAAAACCTTCAAAGAAAAACTAAAGCCGGCTGTAAACGATTTTTACGAGCAAAACAAAAAAAAAAGTTCATAAAACGTGCGTCAAGTTGTTAGATTGACATTTAATGGGATGATGGCGGCCCTCAGACTTGTTTTTCAGGGCTGGTTTCTGTTCAAATAAAATGATTAAAAACTAATTAAGTCCTGAGCTTATCCTTATAGAGTAATCGATTTGAAAGCACGAAACGCGAAAGCATCAATAATCACAGGGCCAGAGTCAGACGAAAGTCAGCATCTTCATGCGTCATTGCTTTAGTCCAAATACGTTTAGTCGGTTTAGTCTGAATTTCCATTCGAGTTATCACTTGTGGCTCTCTCTGTATACGGAGGCGCCCATATTATTCATCCGTCGGAAACTTTATCTGAGAGGAAAACATGGCAGTGCGGTTTACAGCGCAAATGAGATATCCTTAATAAAGGTCTGATCAGATGAACAACAGAAAGCGTCCAGACTAAAATCAGGACCCATGAAGAGCAAAGCCATTAGCTGTTAACCAATGAACTGGAAATGGGCTTTAACCATCGTAGCACCAGCATCAGACCCCATCAGTAGCATCAAGATACAGGAAATGAGAACCTATACATGATACCAAGATGACGGACAATCTGGGGGACAATGCTGACTGTTTACGGATTTGCTATAATCCTGACAGTGAAAATGAATTTAAATACTTTCTTCCAAAAGCTCCTGCTGAAAAATTCCGCAACAACACACCGTGTCTTGAGGGATGATAACGTTGGAGGTCAGTTCAGTTTAGGTTCTCGTAGAAACCCACTTCTAACCAGTCGTCTTGCATTCATTACCTGTCCGACACTGCACCGCAAGAAATCCATAACAAGTGTGACAAGTGAGAATATCTTGAATATAACCAAATGTTTTTCCTGATGTAAAATGGCGCACCCCATATACGATTTACTTAACCGGATTTTCTACTTCTAAAGGCTGTTCTGTTGGAAGATCATTTTGCTTTTTTTATTTTTATTTTTTTATTTTTACGCATGTATTTCAAGCAAGAAGCAAAATTATCGACAAATCAATAAAACAACAATATATATATATATGTTTTACTCTTGAAATCGGCGCAAAACTGTCTAGAATTATGTTTAATACTTTTATATTTGGTTCACTGTGATTGAATACATACCCAGTTGCTAAAGTTAAAGTTAAATATGTTATTTGTCATGGCTGTCAGGATGTAATGAAATGCCCGTTTCATGTGCAGGTCTGCTTAGATAATTAAAAAAAACAAAAAACATTCTGAGATTAGAAATTAGAAATGATTCAATTATGATTCAGAAGTCATACAACAAGCAGGTCCGGTTGTGATGGTCCTTCAAATACTTTTGGCCATACAACATGTATACTTCATAAACCAAATGTACGTTCCCATAACATTGATGACTCACTTGTTATGAATCCACTAGAAAAAAAAAGAAGAAGAAGAAGAAAGGAGTCATTTTTTTCATTCACAGATTATAACAACAAATAGCAATTTAGAGAACATAACTCTTGAACCAGATGTTCGGATGCCAGATGTCTTGTGGAACTTTCTGGGAAGTTCTTCTGTGCGATGGGATTGAATCAGAAAGCTTACTAGGTTTCCAACGAACAATGTCTTTCCCCAATTAAGAACCTCTTCCTTAGGTTATATTTGACAACACCAGCCATGTAATAATAATCTCAGACTTACTTCAGGATGTTTTTTGTGTTTGTTCCATTCCAGAAACATCAGAAAGCTTCTTTTATTAAATTATTATGTACAGTGATTATGTGGTATATGTTGTAGTTTGGGGTTTTGGATCTCTTTTTTATGTAAAACATGCTTGGTGAAGTTACAAAAAAACAAAAAAAAACATGCATTTTTTAGTTTCCTCCATTGTTTGTAAAATCAATATGATTCTGCGGTGGCTTCTTTGTTGCGTAACTATATGCAACCTATTACGTTTCACAAATAATTATTTGTCTGTATTTGGAATAAATCATTTTCAGAGTCTTGGCTGAGCCATTTTCGCCTCTGTCTCCCATGCCAAGATTGAAATTGGCTGCTTTCCACTGTAGATCCTGGAGCATGTGGATACCTCCTTCCACCCTAATGTGTTAGACTAAATCTCCTGTGCTGACCATTGACCTGCACGGAGCTAAAAATAGGACCCTTGGAATGCTGCCGTGTAGGTGTGTGCCACACATGGGCGATGACAGAAGGGTCTGTAGGGGCAAAACAGGACTAATGCGTTTTTCAGATGTTCTGAGCACGATACAACAGACTCTGAAGCCCAGATGTTAATTGGTGGGACGCCATCATCAACTCACACTTTGGTCTGTAAGCATTCTCTTTCACTGGTTCTTCGTCTTCTTCTTCGTCACTCTCTGATGTTCCGGGCATTATTGTGCGACTGTTGACAGCAACAGCTGGTCTGTGCCGGTGGTCCAGGCACTCGGTGTTCATGCCGGGGATCTCTAGGGATCTTTTACTTCGTTTGAAAGGCTGATGTATGAACCAAGCGTCCATCTGTACCCGTTAAACCGCAATGAAATACCCTGAGATCAAGTACAGCCCTTAACCCGCTCCAACACCGGGGGGGTTAATGTTGGACAGTGGCGGCAGTCCTGCGTGAGCACGGATCATCTTCCTCGTTGGAGGAAGTAAGAGAGGAGAGAACCAGGCATGCGGCTCCAGGGAGAACAGGAAACTCAGTCGAGCTGCTGACCACAGCCTCCAAAGAAAACACTTTGCCTCATGGCAAAATCAGAACCACATGTGGACAAAAAACTGCAATAATGGAGAGGCTCTGTTTCCTCTCTGGTGATTGGCTATGCCTTTGGGAACTGGCGCTGTTTAACCCTTGGGCCAGACCGGGCTTAGCTCGAGAGGTGTGGAGTGAATTAGTCAGAGCGCCAGTGGAGTTCGGGCTCGAAGGAACCGCCACTTTGCTGACGCTGAAGAGACAACCATAATCAAACCAAAGTCAGTTTTCCTTGTCATCGTACTTGCATGCGGAACAAGACGCAGAGCTTAATGCGCAAACGAAGCCAAAAACAGGTCCGGTGTCAAACACCATGCAGTGTTCATGGAGGCGGTCTATAAGTAACAAGAAAAAAGAACGCAAAAACCCCCAAAAACCGAAAGTGACGAGACAAACTAGTAGATATTAAACAGGAAGCCTTGTGTTCAAACTCCTGAGATGGTAAGGCTCGGATTCGCAGAGATCTCAGAGATTGAATACAACAAGTCCAGACAAAGAACACGACGGGAACGGGTGTTTAAATATACAGAAGCTTGTGTTTTCATGCAGTTTCAAGATTAATTTGCTGGTCTAATGTATATAACTAAAGCAGCCCTGGAGGACACACAGGACGCTTGTAAAAACTCAAGCCCATCTGTCCGGCTGGGTTATTTTTATGTGCCATGTCTCATTTATATGTGTGAGTAAAACATAAACTCAGTACAAACACATTCAGACCACAAACTCCCACTTGTGTGTACGCTGTCAACTTTATTTAAAATGATAATATACTGGATGACAGCGGGTAGCATTGCCACCTCAAAGCTCCAAGGTCCCCTTCTGTGTGGAGGTTCACGTGCTCTCCCAGTGTACACACGGGTTTCCTCTGGGTTCCCCAGTTTCCTCTGACACCCAAAAGCATGCGGGGAGGTGGACTGGCTACTCGAAATTGCCCCAGGTATGAATGTGTATCACCATGGTTGACTGGTGTCTCATCCAAGGTGTCTTACTGGCTCCAGATCCGTGTTCCTGTGTCCTGGACTCTGGATTCTCGAGGACTGAACAGGGGACAGCAGCTGCTATGTGACAATAAACAACAATGTTAGGATGGTGTGTACTTAGCAATAGAGTAATGTGCGTCAAGGTTGTTTCTCGGTTGCACAAGACGTATGTACTTTGAAACGTTGACGTGGTGGAGCACACAAGTTACCAAAAAAACAACACACACACACACACACACACACACACACACACACACACACACACACACACACACACGATTGTCTATCTTGCTATCCTTGTAAGGACCTCTCATTGATGTAATTATTAATGCAGCTGATTAACTCTGTGCCTAAACCTAAACCTAACGCCTCAGTAATGTAAAGAAAACCTTTTCGTCTTCCAAAAATTGGATTTTAAGTTCATACATCATCTTATTTTTGCTTTGGAAATGTTACTTCCTTTGTGAGGACCATCCAAATGTCCTCACGAGGCCAAAATCCTCAGATCTTGCTATCTTCGTGAGGACATTTGGTCCTCATATGGGTAGAAAAACACACACCCGCACACACAGTCTTAATGATAGTCTCAGTGTGAAGGCATCCATGAGGTGAGGTCATCGCTGATGCGAATGTTGAGGAAACTGATTCCTGACTCTTTCCCAGCAGCTCCATTGCCATGAACAGGTATTAACATACTGTGATGGCTGACAAACTTAGGTATGCGTACTCCACCTCGCAACTTCCTGTAGTCCATTATCAGTTCTAAAAGTTTGTTTTGGTCACGTTGAGAGAGACAGAGGTATTCGTCCTCAGTGTGTATTATAAGAACAATGACATAGACCTGTTGGAGCGGTAATGTAGACGGGAGAGGGTCCAAGATGTAGATAGGAAGGTGGCAGGGTGGTTGTTTTTCAGGCGGAAGACGACAGGGGTCTTTGCAGTAGGGACAATGGTGAAGCATGATGACAAACTGGATGCTGCCTGCTCTGAGGACCCAGCCAAGGTGACAGCAAATCCTGGCGCATGGATTTACCACCTTCAAGTGGCAGTGGTAACCTAGCGGTCAGGGCATTGGCCTTTCAATCGGAAGGTTGTGGGTTCCAGGACCCAACAAGGTACACTGAGGTACCCTGAGCAAGGTACCGTCCCCAAGCACTGCTCCACGAGCGCTGCGCTGTCCGGCTGCCCCCTGCTTCACTTGGTGAATGGGTCAAATGCAGAGAAGTAATTTCATTGTGTCACACTGTGCTGTGCTATGCTGTGCTGTGGTGTGTTTCACATGTGATAAGTTCCTCGTGTCACTTCTAAGTCCTTGAATGGAATAAACTGGATGAGGATAAGGTTTGTAACGGGGACCTGTACCTGTTAGTAATGAACCAAAAGCTGGAACCATGCCCAAATATGGAATACGTCCTTTAGGACACAAGTAAGAGATCACAAATTTATGGAAAAGGAAGTTCATGTAGCAGGTGTGATCAACTGACAAACCAGGCAAAGTATTTCAGCAGACCAAACCAAACACTCGAAAATTCATCATAGTAGAGTCAGTACCTGAAACCACAACAGCTTCTGAACCATCGTGCATGTCTGCACCCGCTACCGCAAGCTCAGATCCCCCCGAGCACTCGCGGCCTGACAACATGGCCGACACATTTCCGCCCTATGATTCTCTTCTAGTTGTATGCATCTGCACCCACGGAACCCAATTATCCCCCACACCTAGGAGGTCTCTGTTCTTATACGCACTCGTTCACACTATCAGGTTGCAAAGCAATAGTTAAGCCTCCTGTGTGTTTTAACGCCAAGCCATTGACTCTGCCCGTATACAGTATGTTTTATGGTTTCTCACTTTGCTTATGGTATTCCCAAAACCCCAAAAAACTGTACTTGCGCTCTGTTTGAGGTTCCCTGCACCTGACACGTCGCAGCTTCTGTGGTAGCTCATCCAGTCACGTCCAGTCCGCATTTATGTGACATATTTCGCTGAAGGCACCTCATGGGACCAGAGCCTAAATAAAGAGAGAGGTCAGAAATGGAATATTCATAGTCCTTTATTTGCGTAGGGCAACACAAAATGGGTAACATCAAGGTCCACTGACAAACCGACCATAACCACAGAGACTTGCCTTACTTCTAGGCAGAAATTGCATTAGTAAGATCTTTAGTAGTAAGCGCACATGCACGTCAGCAAGAGCTCAAAAATGCAATACAGTATATCGTTTGCTCGCTAGACGAGCACTCTATACTGCACTTTTCAAAGATCGTTCTTTGTTCTCTGTTGCACTTTTCAATATTCGTGACCCGTGCTGGCATGATGAGTCGGAATGAGGAAATTTTCAAAAGTGAGTTATTGTGACTTCCACACTGTGCATCTAAAGACCTTCAAAAATGTTGAGGCCTGGTTTGTTGAAATCAGGCAAAAAAATGACCGAGTTCCATCCACCTGAAGTCGCCCACGTCAAATGAGGTTTGGAGACTCGCTTTCCATTGGTTCATAAAAGCGTCCTCGGGAATTCCATGTGTATTATCAGGAAGTAGAGGAACTACACTTCACAACGATACCAAACATGGGTATAGGGGGATTCCCCCGTCTTGCCGCGAGCGTGCGGCGAAAAACACGGATTTATCATGGAATATTACGACCAAGGGCTTAATTAACGAAGACATCCGAATGAACATAACGAACAAACCTTAAAATGAAAGTAGTTTGGGATGTTTTCTTGCTGTTTTATCATGGGGATCAATAAATCAGGGCTTTCTGGACTCATTTTTAAGAAAATCTCATTTCCACCGAAACCATGTTTCGCCTCGTAGCTCATAATTAGCCCATTAGCGCATTCCGATTTCTTTTGTCAGCACGGGTCACGTTTGTTGTGTGATGTCTTACCTGGCAAGAGTCCCCACAGAGGAAGACGTGTTGAGCTATACGCGGATCTGTTATTTGCTCAAAAGCTCGTGTCCATCATTTAACCCCAGTGCACTCTACATTTACGGTAGTTCGACCAATGCAAACCCATGGCTCAGGGCAGAGCTTGCGGGTGAGCTCATAGCTACCTAAATATAGCCTGGCCTTGATTAATGAGCTCTAAATGGGTATTTTCCCCATGAAAACTCTTGGCAGTTGAGTGAGTGATGAGCTAGTGCAGGCTCGTGCCAGTGGTGATGGTGGGGGTCGTAAGGTCAGAGTCTGGCTGTGCTGCGGGGCTCTTAGCCTGGGGGTCCTCATTCCAGCTCGCCATTCTTGCATTGCCCGAATCAGACACACGAGCGCTGTGAAAACTGAAGCAGCATTAAGAAAATAACCTGCGGCTTCATCTGCCCACCAGCAGACCATCATCTGTACCGAGCGAGAAGTAAAAGAAACAGAGAGCGAGAAATCGCTCCATCCACTCTTGCATGTTGCTGCTCCACAGCCGGGATCTGGAACGTATGCTTGGAAAACTACTGTATAAACAGATATTTGTATGGACAAAAGTATAAACATCATGTCTGCACATGCTAATGCAAAGATTTACTAAAAAAAAAAAAGTGTAGAATGTGTAGCGTTTTGTACAGTACTGAGTAAGTACATGGTAAATACTCAGTTCACGGGATTTTCTGCTGGGTTTTTGGATTTTTTTATTTAAAAAAATGATAAAAGTGTGTGGAAGATAAAGGACCAGGTAGAGCAGCTATCTATAAAAAAAAAAAATTGCCTGTAGAGAAATAAATCTTTATCATAAATATCATAAAGAGGGGCATTAAGGGGAAATAGGCCCTGCGGTGGCCTGGTGACCTGCCCAAGTCAGGTGAGATTGGCTCCCGCAACCCCGCCCGTGACCCTGAATAGGATAAAGTGTCTTGGAAATGGATGGATGGATGGATTGATGGATAAAGGACAAATATTCCCATCATGTTCTCATCACAAAGATCACCAGGTTACCATATTACTGAATTATTCCATCGGGTTTCGTTTCTATCTTAAATATTCTTGAAGATCACAGTGAACCCAGTAACAACTGGCTGATTTGCAGTCTGAACAGATTTACATCGTAGGGACTAAAATAAATGCGCTAGGACCAGGCATAGAGCTCGCGTATGCCGCCAAGTCGCGTCTCTGTGTCTATGTGTGCGTAATGACAGGCCTTCAAAGGAAAGTTGGTGTTGAGCTGCCTGGACAGATGAGCTGAAGATAAATAATCAGAGCTTATTCCTGAGGGACTTAGGGTGTATGAGGGATCGAGAGGGTGTGGGAGAGAGGAAAAAGGCAGACAGGAGTTTTATGGGTCATGCTTGACACTTCACCAGACCAAACTAAAGTGTAAGAAAAAAACCCAAAAAACCCAAAAAACCGGACAGAGGGCAGGAACGCTTCACAGATGGAGCTCAGATTCAAGGGCTTAACTAGACACACATGATGCTTCCAGGTGCTCATGCATGTTGTCTTAGGATGCATCTCAGGATGCGTCATGGGCAAAACAACCATGCTAAATACGAATACTACGTCTGAAATCACAGGACTTATTTAAACGAGAGATTTAAATGAATGGGATTTTCTTTTTTTTTTTTTGCATTCTATGATTGAAGAGGTGGAAATGATAAAAACGTATTTATGTTGGTGTATTGAATGCTGAGCTGGGAATAGAGTGGGTTTAAAGGATCTCAAAAGTTAAGAATCATTCACCTTCATGGGAATAAAATCAGGCAGCTGCGGGAAAGAAAACACGGTAGATCGTTGCCTTTATTTAAACCTGAAGTGTTCTTATTGCATAAAGGAACCTGGTGGATTGTCGTGGATCGTCTTGCGCTTGAGGCTCCGCTGGTGATCAGCTGAAGCTGAACAGACTATACTTACACCACAGGGAACTGCTGTTCTACAACTGAACTGACCACATAACACATGGATGTAGATGTGGGTTGTTATAACGGCACTATCTGTCACCCAGATGAGGA
>JAQMCW010000012.1:18571061-18582753 GCA_030068335.1 Chrysichthys cranchii
TATCCCTCCGCCACCGTCCACCTACGCCAGCGGCTACGTCTCCACCGCAAAGGGAACGTGCCTTAAAATCATCTGTTTATTTCCTTTAGGTTTATTTTTCTATAATTTTAATTTGATTCTATGTTTTATTGCCACGCACAAATCCATCATACACTTTAAAAACATGTTTTTGAGGGCATTTACATCCATTTCAATGGGAAAAATTGATTCAGGTCACAAACAAATGTCTCGGAATGAATTAAGTTTGGGACCAGAGCTTCCACAGTACATACTACGTATTATGTTAATATTTATAAGTGCAAAGTTAAAAAAAAAAAAAAACATTACATGTGTAAAATTGTGCTGGATATACTCGCTGGAAGTATATTAAATAACAAAACCAAAAGTACTTATTGTTTTCTCACGATATACAATACCACTCGAAAGTTTGGACACCTTCTAATCTAATACTTTTTCTTTCATTTTATTCCTTAAAATTAACATTGTCAAGGAAAACGCTGGCTACTCTGAAGAAATCGTTCCACAAGGTAGAAAATAGTCAATGTGAATGAGTAGATGTGTCCAAACTTCTGTCTGCACTGGTACCTGTTTTTTTCTTTCACAGTAAAATCAGTGAAATGATTTCATGACGCCTGTCTGGCAACACATTAGACATTTTCCAGAGCTGTGTATGTTGCTGACTATCATTCTACCCAGATTTACACTTGCCATTTTGTGTGAATGACCATAGTAGGTAAGTTCAAGCAGGGATAATACAAGGATTTCCTGATTACTGCAACACTATAATGCTTGAAACCTTTTAGCAGGGACCTCTATGTGGTATACATCGTTGTCACTAATGTTCTGGTACTAAACATAAGTATTATTTTTTATATAATGTGGCTTGAAAACTTTCCTAACTAAGTAGAATAAAATCTTGTGCATGCACTCAGAGCGCTGTGCTCAAGGCAACATGCAAAGAGGGCATCTAGCTCAACCATGCAACGAAGCATGCTGGAAAAAAGGGTGGGGAATGTGAAATGTGCAGCTGATTACATATTTGGTTCAATTTCTATGTAATTCTGTCTGTCTCTCAAAACCAGTACACACCGTGTTGCCAGGCATGTGGTTTTCCCACAGATCTTGGCTCGATTTGAACTGCCAGTTTATTCCTGACAAATGTGTAAGAATGCGATACCGCTTCAGGACATGGTGAAGTATGTAGGAAATCTGTGTCTTTTAATACTTGTCGATGGAATGCATTGGCATGCGCATCTGGCACTCCGTGGGACATACATACAGGAAAACGTGGACATGAATTTTCCCTCACATCTTATAAAGAGGTTTAACATTAAGCAGAACTACTGTGACAATGCCAATTTTCCAAACGTTGTAAAAGTCAGAGTTTCACATTTATTCGTTTTTGTAAATCGCCCCCTGAAATAGAAATTAAAAACTTGGGCTTTGATTATATAAAATCTGGTTCCTGTCTAGGCATGGTCTCCATTCAGGCATGTGGGATTCCTCATAGTAATTCCTCCCACCTATCGAAGACATGCTAGTTGGTAAATTTACCTAAATTGCTCTGTATAAAATGATCCAAAGTGTGTAAGGGTGTTTAACACTAAAATACTGTATATCAAAGTATATTTCTTGATCACCACAAGATGTAGTACAGTGGAACTGAGATTGCGAGTAACTTGGTCTGCAACTTGGTTTTGCAAGACGAGCAAAAATTTTTCATAAATTTGCGTTGCGGAGGAAAACCAGGAAGTAGTCTTCAGCGCGCGGGTTCTCCGACATGGGAGTGCTCACAACAGGTACGTTGACAGTTCTATGTTTTATATTTTATATTATATTTTGTCATTTGTATATAAATATTTCTGGGCTGTGGAACGAATTATCTGAGTTTCCATTATTTCTTATGGGGAAACCCGCTTTGATATACGAGTGCTTTGGATTACAAGCACGTCTCCGGGACGAATCATGCTCGCAGTCCAAGGTTCCACTGTATTTATGTAACTAGAAAACTGATTAAACCTTCTATTACGTTTAGGTATCTTAATTCCTTGTACTGTATACGATACGTTCAAACGCAGTAGTCATGCTCTTGTAAGACTTACAAAATGTATTTTAGGTCCTTTAAGTTTCTAAGAGATGTTGGAAATGATGAATAATTAGCAAAACACATAAAAATTATAACCTAACGTAACATCCTTATTGCATTTGTACATCACACCACTGCATTGAAATGCAACAATGTGACCGAGAGGAAATATTTTATATAAGATGTGAGTTATAAGAATGCAGGAGCAGGATATGACTGGTGCGACGCTTGCTGGTATTTCTCAAAAGCAATAATATTGAGTTTTATTGCATACTTTTAGACCAAATAGCTAGATTCGGTACGCAGTACGCACCCATTTCTTTACTAAAGCCAGTTAGTAATGCATAGCAAAACGCCTACTGGCCAAACTAATGCCTTTCATCCAGTTTCCTTGTTCAGACATGGTTTTAGTAAATCCATTCAGGGTCATTTCTGGAGCAGATATATTTATCATTGGTGTTTATTTTCACATTTGAGCTTAGGCAAGTGAGGAGGCGTGCCGCACACTGCTATTTAGTGCCACTCTGGACTCGTGCGGCCGTCATACCGGTAGACCAACGGCGCTGACATCACCCAGGAGAAAAACATGGCTCATGAGGGTATACACTCCACCCACAATTCCGACTTACGCATTCCTTCATTTACTTCACTTCCTTTTTTCTCCTGAGTCACACAACCCCTAAAAAAAGCCTCAAAGTATGCATTCATAGCAAACTACCCTCTAGTGCATTACCTGGTTTTTCCAATACATAACTTGTTAGTGTGCCGAGCATATACATCATGACTTTTTCATTCTTTTTCTTTTTTTTTTTTTTTTGAATTTTTCTAACAAAGTGAATAACCTGTATAACCTGAGCGTATGAATGGATCTGGATAACTATCCTAAAAAAACAAACAAACAAAAAAAAACATGTATGCAGTAATACAGCTTGTATATTAAGTTGGAGGAAAGAAACTGTGCAACTGAGAACCATAGGCTTGTTGTAGTTTTTATCAATAATGGTCACCGGGCATCCCGAGGGTTTTAGTGGAATCCCCCATGGATATGTGAGGAAAAGAGAGGAAAGAGAGGAAAAATTGTTAACTTTTTATGTTTTTTTTTTTTTTTAATAAACTCTCCTGTTACTGGCGGAGTTAAGCCAAAAAATTCCAATTTCTGCACATTTCTATACTGATTTGCTCCTGCTGCTACTTCTAATTTCTTAGAATGATAAAAACTTTACAAGTATGCCCCTTCTAATTGTTAGACTGTAGAATGTTCTTGCCTTTAACTCTTCATAAAAGAGATGCAGTCATACACAAGACAGGAAATTGAAAAATATAGTAAAAGTATATAAAGCATAGATTATACTTCCTTGGCAACCCATGTATATACTGGTACCCATTATGGCATTTATTTATCTATGTAACAGCCAAAATGAGTTAAAAAAAAAATGTAAATATAAAAAAAATAACAAAGCAAACAAAACAAGCATAAAACCCACAACTTAGCCCTGCAACGTCAGAGGAACAGGTCCAGAAACCATCACGTTTTAGTCCTAGCAATTCAATGTGCACAATCCCCATAATTATTAGTTAAATATGTAGACTCGTCACAACAAGTCAGGTTTGAAGTCTCACAGGTTAGTTCTGTGCTACGACCAATCAGGTGAGGCAGGTGAAATTGCTCAAATCTTCAATTTTCCCAAAACGTTGTGGATAAATATCTCATCTTCCTGGTCCTTCAACAGAACTGGGTAATTTTAACCCAAAATAAAATATACAAAAATTAAAGCACTTTACCAAACACTATCCAAGCTGGTTACTCCGTTTCCACTTTTCAGAGATAAACTTACATTTTTCTCCTAAAAAACTGCCCTGCTGGTGAATCTTGGGGTCAAACTGAGACTGCGTATTCCCGCTTTCATATTGCTCCATGGAATCCTGATTGAAATATTCTACAAGTAAGATTCCCAGTGAGTTTTCCAAGGCTCTCCTCGTACACAAACCCAGACTGTTGCTAAGAAGACGTATGCATGCGATGCGGTAATAAATACGGTGTGACAGTGGAGCTTATTGAACCAGGAGTCTGAAAATATGCAGAACTCAAATCATCCCCAAAAGTGACATAATACCTGATTTGATCTCATGCATCACATATTTATTAAAAAAAAAAAAAAAACAACATTTTTTTTTCATTTTATTATTAATTTAACGATACCTCCAATGAGATACGAGCTTGCAATGAGATAACCAATGACAACGATCCATGACATAATCTGCAGAATCAGGAGGAGGCAGGAGAGCAACAACAAGGTGCTATAAAGAGTCAGGAGTCAGGGAACTTCAGCATCATCTAGATCATTGACTCCTTCAGCAGGTGGCAGAGCAATTATGTCCTCTGTTGAGTCAGCAGGAAGTGGACTGGTGACATCCTTTGGAAAGTCAGGAGGAGGTGGAACATAGATGGCATTCCTAAGTGGAATTGGGAGTTGGGAAGTCCTTGCTGAAAGTGGGAGGAGGTGGAAAGATGATGTCCTCTGTGGTGTCCGTAGAAAATTCATAGAATCATATGGCAGGATTCAGAAAGAGAGGGGGCGCAGTTTACCAGATTTTAAATTGGAAGCATGAGGCCTCTTCATGCGACTCATGGGTGGTGAGGGAGCTTCAGGGTGGCAAGTGATGCAATTTCCCTGCTCCAGCAATACCACGGGTTTCGGTCACTAACCTAGGGTGCATCTCGTCTCTCACACTGAGTCGCTGTGTCCATCACTGGTGGAGTCCTCTAGTTGTAATATGCAGGTAGAGAGGCTGAATGTAAGTGTGTAAAGTCAATGTGTGTTTTATTCTGAGAGAGATTCACGGTCAGTGTCCATGGTAGGGGTCAAAACATACACAGACAGCATTGATAACCATGATATGAGTAAAGTGGGCTAGAGGTAAAACCAGGATGAATAACAGTACAGGGGGTCCTCAGGTTACGACATGGTTCCGTACCTACAACAGTGATGTAACCCGAATTTTGGTGTAAGTGGAAACACACCCGAGCCTAAGTCACGTCCCGATCCTAACACAGGTGTACAATCATCATCTAGGACATAAAAACACAACACAGCCACAGAAAAGGGAAAAGGACATAAATATCCTGGACTTGTCAGGCTTGTGGGGTTTCGGTGGACACATGTGCAGGCAGGAGACAGCTCTAATGTCCCAAAACGGGTTTATTAGAATCCAAGGCTAAGGTACATAAACAGGAGGCGAAATCAGGGTCGAAAGCATAAACAGGTCAGGCGAGCGGCAAACAGACCAACAAAGGCGATCCAGAAATCGGAGACGAAAAACAAGGTACAAAAGTCAGAACCGACAAACACAAACACGAGAATCAAGGCTTAGCGAGAGCCACAAACGTAAGCTAATGCTTTGCAAGGGGCATATGAACGGGTGAGTCTATTTATAGTCTTGGAATTTACTCTCATTGCAGAACCCCGGCATGAATCCTCAAGCACTAAACAAAGCCAGAGTGTGTGCATGATGCACGATGGGGCGCCGGAGAGGAAAACCCGGAAGAGCGCGTCTTCCTTGCGTCATGCGGAGCGGATCCACCACAGTCCTGTACACGGCACTGTAGGAACAGAAAAACTGACATCCAATATCCGTGGCTGTTTCTCCCTTTTCTGATCTCTTTACAATGTCGAATTTCACTTCCATCATGATGGGGTTCCTCTCCGTCGAAGCATGACCACCTGAAGACTCGGACTTTCGTTTAGGAGCCATGATGAAGGCCAAACAGTCACCAAGCAAAGCAACACAAACGGAACACTTGCGTTTCGCCAACTTCCTCACTCATACGTCGGTTTACTGTGTATTCTTCCACTGAGCTCAAACTAGTTGCCCATGTAATCTGTAAGTACAACGCTAACTGTATAATCCCAAACACTCGTGTCAATTTTTTAAAAGTTTTTATGGGGAGCAAGCATCGTAAATTTGAAACGTCGTATGTCGAGACCGTTGTAACCCGAGGACCTCCTGTATACAAAACTCGGTCGAAATTTTGGAAAATAAGACCCTGCAAAGGAGAAGCACACTGGCACTTGCCTTCAGAATTTCAGAACCACTTCCAAACCTTTTGCATCTGGGCTCTATATCCCTCCTACAATAACATCAAAATAAACCAAGGGAAGTCCCAGGGCACACGATATGAGCAGGTGTTCATCTTCTGGAGTTGGGTGTGTGAAAGTAAATGCTGAGCAGCAGTCAGAAGGATCAGTCATCGTCTCTTCCTCGTGCTCAGAATTCTCCAGAATAACAAACAGCCCTGACCCCGTGATGCGACAACCACTAACACTGACCTGGAAATACACACAGACACATAGCAGCAGAGGTGACAAGCTGTATTTTGATGTTACACCCTTCCTACTGGATGGACCACACAGGCAGAGCAGTGTTTAAGTGGCATGGGAAGAATGTTAGACGACTTTCATCTCCTGATGGAAAAGTGTGGTGGGGAGAAAGGAGGAACCAGGGTGGAGGCTCCCATGAGATGCACTGTTATCTTGAGGACCGGCTGAGGCTTGTTTCAAATAGGAATTATGGATGGAGTGGAAAGCAGGCATCGGCGAGGTTGACAACGTTTCAAACATGAAATTAGGAAAAATGTCTACAAATAACTTTCATTGATTTCTATTCAGTTTGTGCTTAACCTTACAATAGGTAAATCGTATCATAGCTAAATCTGATTATATTCAAATTCAGTATTTTTCCTAACAGTCAACAGGATATCTACACGAATCTTACCGAATATTAACCCGGGCCAACACACATACACGAGGGAGAATCAAACAGTAAAGGCAAAATACTTTTATCAGCTTTGACAGAAGTAACTGTGAGAAACTGAACACGTCACTGTTCCACATAGTCCCCATGCGAGACGACGCATGTGCCGTATCGTTCATTGAGCTCCTGGATTCCTGCAGAGAAGAAGTTTTTCTTCTGCTCCCGAAGCCAGGTGAGCCCCGCTTCCTTTACTTCATCATCAGAGGTGAATCTGTGACCGCCCAGCACCTCCTTCAGGGGACCGAAGATGTGATCATAGCTGTCTCTAACTGTCCTGTCTCTGCTTTCCCCGACTCATCAGAGTCTGGGAAAACGAATATCTAACACTCAACACCAAACTAGCTGTTTACCAGGCATGCATTCTTAGTACTCTTCTCTATGGTAGTGAATCTTGGGTGACTTATACCATGCAAGAACGAAAACATAATGCTTACCACATGCGGTGTCTTAGAAAAATCCTGGGTATCACATGGAGAGACGAGATACCATAAACTGAGATCTTGGAGAGAACCTCTTCAAGGTCCATACCCACAATGCTCAGCAAACGCCGCTTGAAGTGGCTTGGTCACGTATGCTGTCACGTATGCTGCTCTATGGACAACTGGAGCTTGGTTCACGACCAGTAGGGCGCGCTCATCTGTGCTTTAGAGACATCTGCAAAAGGGACCTTCATTCAGGTGGCAGAAACACCTTTATAATTGGGAAGAGTTAGCACTCGATCGAGTGTCATGGCGACGAACGGGGCGACTTTGTATGGAAAAAGCAGAGAAAGACCGCTGCCAGCTACATGACGCTAAACGTCAACGGAGAAAGACAAAAACGCAATTCCATCGTCTGAAAAGACGGACAGAGGCCATACATAGACTGTCCCTGCTGCTGTATGAGGACGTGCATTGTCATGGTACGGCAAGACTGTTTTGGACAGCGTTCCTCTTCTTTTGCTGCGAATTGCAGGTTGAAGTTCATTTCGCAGCAACGTACAGGAATTTACACTGTTCAGTGTTTGTCCATGCGCTTGGATGGAAATGCCCCAGAATAGGAACCTTCACGTCCCAAAAGAACGTTAACAGGATTTTCTTGGCGGAGAACTGACTTTTGAATCTCTTCTTCGCTGGAGAAGACAGATGTCTCCCCTCCATGATTTGACTTTTGCTCGGGGGAAGAAAAAAAAAAAAAAAAAAAAAGTTTTTAAAAATTGCCTTTACTTTTTGATTCTCCCTTTATATATTAAACCCAACATCATGTTCAATATTTACGTGGCCCTGTATCAGCAGGAATCCTACTAGCTCTTGCAAGTAGGAAAGAAAATTCTTTGGAGATCCCGTCTAATCTAATGTACCTCATTGCTGGTGATTCCATTGGCCCCAAATTAATGTCCCTGCGATTCCTCTCGATCTGTGAAAGTCCCAACATCCAAGCCAGAGTTAAAGGCAATTAAAGCATGTTTTATTCAACACTCTGCAGACTTTTGAGCGGTGAAGCAAACTTCACAACTCTGCTAAAATTTACTAAACCCGTACCAGCCCTTAAATCAGAGCAAATTAAGTCAAAACGTGTTAGCCATACACTAGCGAGTTGATCCCCTGCTAATACAGGCCAGTGCCCCCAAAACCTCCAAAAATCCAGAATGAAAAGAAAGTGGTAAAGCGAAAAGTCCCCGTGATAACATTCTCCCCAAGTGCTCTGAGGTGCTTAACATAAATCACAAGAGTCTTTCTGGTTTATATTATGAGAACATAACAATTGGCGTGAAATGCATAGTATTCATAAAATATTAGGTGAACAAAATCACATGAAAACCTTTATAGTCGTTTGAAACGAGGGATAGAGGAAACATCCAGCTGCAGAACGCCTCCAAAGCCTTTTATGTTCGGGGAATAATGTCCACTACTCTGTTTACATCGTCTCCAATCCTGCCGGCTTCTTTGTGTTGCTGTGGCACTAATCCTGTCCCCTTTTTATCTCTGGTTCTTATAACAACATGGCCTTTGCAAAATAATAAATGTGAGGGTTTGACTTCCTCCTGCTACACCAAAGACCACAGGCTCATTTCTAAGAGCACAGGGGTGAAGACAGGGTGCTGTTTGTGTTCAAGGCGTTCCCCCTTATTGATTTTATATATCGTTCAGATTTCAGCACAGCCGAGCAGGGTGGGGAAACCATAACAGATAAGCAGCGGCGGGCGAATATCATAACACAGGATCACATCAAAGCGCCGGGATTCCTCCTCTACAACCTTAGGTGGACCAAGGAAGGCTAAGCCAGGCACCAGGATTAAAGGGACTCAGGAAAGTGCTGGGAAAGTAAACCTTGGCGTCTTCTGTTTCAACAGTCCACATAAACACAGATGCCATCTTCTAGCCAGGAACTGTTTGGATAGCTTTTACATAATGCTTCAAAGGAGCCTCCAGCGTAAGACCAACTGTGAGAATGGCATACTCCGATAAACCTGATTGGATGCCTGGTCACATCACACTGCCCATCACGTTACTTCGTCTGAAGATTTTGGCCGGTGAGGCGATAGATATGTTTGCTGATAAGTGGAGTTTCGGCCAAGAGTGTGGTTTAAGTTAGTGAGACAAAACCAAACTGTCAGCAAGGCTGTACCACATGCACATGCATCTAAAGTACAAAGGCTGGAAAAACAGAGGAATAAGGAGAGCCTCTGACAGTTTAAAATACTCCCAAGACTTTGCCAAATCTTAAACTCGCTTGAACAGTCAAGCACAAGGACCATTTGGGAATTTAGTAACTCGGGAACGAGATTTAAAGGCTTAGCAACAAACAAAGTCATCGTTTTACCATGCGACTAATAATAATTCAACATCCCTAACTAGGTGGCATTCATCCTATGAGCCTTCAGATCATTTCAATTGGCAAGCTTTCCTTCCCTCAAGTACTTGAACGCAGTTTACCTCATACCGTCCAATTATAGCTTCCAAGCACATCCTGTGGGATATGTGTAACTTTCTGGTTGGCTCAAGAGCCAGGGCTCTTGGTTAGACACCCTGTAAGGCCAATGTGTGACTTTCCTGTCATCGGTATGGCAGTGTTGGTCATGAGCAATATTTCGGGGTTTTTTTATCGTTTCACGCGAACGTTACCAAGATTAAATCCAACAGAAACAAGTCTGTCGTTGAAAGAAAACGTCCAGCTGGTTCAGAAAGAAAGAAAGAAAGAAACCACTTTTGTGTCCCTACCCAGTTGAAAAACCCAACTTGGTGACCAGTTACCAGGTGACAAAACACAGGCCTCATCGAGCTGGTTTAGTTAGACCACCCTTGCCAGCCAGTAAGTTCTCGTAGATGGATGGATGCATGCTCTGCTAGATCTACCGTCGTATTCTGAAGCATTATTCAAGTTTATCTTAGTCGAACAATCACACAAGCCAGTTTAAATGAGCCCAAATGTGTTGTCGGGTAATTCAAATCTTTCCTAAAACTTTGATCAGGATCTCGATCATTTAGCCCGAACCTGTAGTCTTTGTTGGCGACCCCAGGATTTGAGACCACCACACTGCTTGTACTGAAATAACCTTCAGAATGTAGATGAAAGCACTAGTGCAGGTCTGGCCTTAAACCGCATGTGGTGTACTCCAGTAATACTGTATTCCCCATTTCATCAGGAGACATATGGATTTCTCCCTGCCTGAGAGGATCTCGTGTAATTCCAAGGCATTCCAAGGCAAGGTGAGAATGGCTGTCCACCACAGGTATTTGCCATGTGTCCGCGTCAGAAAATAGTCCCAAACCAATCACTAAAAAAAGAGGCATGAAGCAGAAAACCCCTGCTGTGTGCAAAGTGTTTATGAAATTTATTCTTCTTCAAAACCAAATCCCAAGCAAGCTCCAGCAGACCAGTTATGCCCAATGAGCCAGAGGTCTGGGATGGATCAACAGCAGGTGTCTCCTTTTTTTTTTTTTTTTTTTAGTCTGTGGTTTTGTGAAGGTCTATGAGGAAACAGGAACCGGTCAGTCAGTGGGGAACATGCAAACAGAGCTCCTTCTTCTTTATTTCCGTGCAATTCATTCCTCTTGTCACTCAGACATACCTCTGTGCTTTTCATCCAGCTGTTTATTTGCTAAGACACATACCAGGAAGCGAAATTTCAAACAATGGGGAGGGCGTGTAAACCCGTAGCAGCTTCTCTGGTCGGTTCCTGCTCACTCGTGAAGGGAAGAAGAAGAAGAGACGGAGAAAAGGCAACGAGGGAAAGAATTCCTTAGGAGGAGATGCATGTGGAATTTCAGGTGCTAAAAGTGTAGGCAGGATGGAGGTGCCTACAGAGGCCACATGTAGCTCAAACATACAGTACATAGAGGCGATGGCAATAAAGACCGACAAAGGCAATAATAATACTCATATTGATAAATAATTACACGACGCATTGGCGCAAGGACGTCTGGAAAGATGTTCTCCTAAGTACTGAATTTCTTTCTACTGAACATCTACAGGGAGAATGCTGCATCACGGAGTAATGTAGAGTAATGAGACGGCATGAAAATGATGTGCATGTTGCATACCATTCCAGTCTTACAATGGATCAAGATAAAGTGTTTTACCCAGAATTGCTTTATTTTCTGACAGATTATTATTTAAGAGGTGTGCACACTTGTGCAACCAGGTTATTAAGTTTTTTCTTTTCTTTTCGTTTAACAGGAGTAACTGTGAGAGATTGAACATATGACTGTTCCACATAGTCCCCATGCAAGACGAGGCATTTGTCGTATCGTTCATCGAGCTCCTGGATTCCTGCAGAGAAGAAGTTTTTCTTCTGCTCCTGAAGCCAGGTGA
>JAQMCW010000012.1:18596623-18608737 GCA_030068335.1 Chrysichthys cranchii
ACCAAGTGAATTTTTTTTGTCTCATTTATTTAACTGGGTTCTCTTTATCTACTTTGAGGACTTGTGTGAAAATGTGAAAATGTTCAGGTCATATTGAAGCAGAAATGTAGACCATTCTAAAGGGTTCAAACTTTCAAGCACAGCTTGTACAAGCTAAACTTTTGTGGGGGGAAAAAAAGAAACAAAACAGCCCAACAATAGGGTAGAACATCTGCAATGTCCTAAACACAGTCTTGCTAGCAGGAAGTTTTTTTCTTCTTTTTCTGAATCCAGTGCAAGCGCTGAACAGAAAAGTGAAGTTTCGCTTCCGATCTGCCACCCGCTGTAAATGATGAATTACATAGAGTGAGAGGGAGAGGACTGGGACTGGCCACAAGGTTCTCCACCGCAGACCAAAATGACAGAGGTCATAACATGCCTCCATGTCAGGAAATAAGACTTATGGTTTGGTCTGCCAGTATTGCTTTATAAACACAGTGTGCAGGGGCTCACTCATGGTTACGCTCCTCGTAAAATCAGAAGTAAATTTGGAAAGGTTCAGTTTGCTCAATGCTCTTTTTAGAGCACATCTCTCTGAATAGAAACTAAACTGTGGAATGTTGACACGAGAATTGAGTTGACAGAACCAACCTTTAGCGCTGACGTATGTCTGCAGGCTGGTTTTGACTGTTGTGGTGGATGACGAATCACCAGATAAAGGCTATCCGTCGCCGTAGCTACTACAGAGGAACTCCACCACAACCACTGGCACACTGTGAGTCAACTCAGTCTTGTATTCAGGGCCTCGAGAATAGCAGCACGACAACTTAAATAACATCACAGGCGCTCGAATCAGGCCACGAGCCTCCTAAAAAGAGACCTGGAGCTTTTCAACGTCAGATGCTTGCGGTCGGGAGACAAGTTGAACGTCACTTTTGCTCTCTGGATAACTGAAAAACAACCAGTCATCTTCACTCTGGGTCTCAGTGATAAGGGCGTGTCACATTACACAATCAGGGCCAAAGAAATCTCTTGGATTTGTGCTAGTAGCATGGACTCATCATATGGCATCTGTCTGAACTATGTATCAGGCGTAGAAAGGGTATCTGTCAGAGTGTGTGTATATGTGTGGGTAGTTCAGTACCGTCTATGAAAGTAGGTACTATACAAATAGAACTGTTGAGTATGGCAGTTATTCATACCTCTATTTGTATTCAGATCTAAACCCAAAGTGGCCATGGTCCACGGTGGATGAATCACACATTGTGGTCCTGTGAGCTTTATATCTGTGAGCTGTCACTTGTGCAAGCTTTGAAAGGAAAAACTTCCCACTTGTGTGACGTTTTTGTCGCATTCCACAGGATCCCAGTCCCAATGTGCACATTTCATCTCAAATACATGTCCTGTAAACCTTTCGGGCTGATTTTCTGGAAGAAAAAAATAATGTATATGTGTGTAACACGGCAACAGACCCAAATCAACTTTAAAAATAAACCTATAAAATTAAAATTAAATATATATAAAATCAGTGGCGAGCCATGCATTCAGAACGGATTCTGAAGGCCAACGGGCTGCCTAGGACCCCGCCGGTAAAAAAAAAACGATGGCTGAAATGTGATTGGTTAACAACAAAAACACGTGTCTCAAAGCAACATGGCTGTCAGAAAATCGCTGAAAGGAAGAAAAGACTATTTGGAATTATTTAATAAGTATTCATGGACAAAATATAATTAACATCAGTTTGTGATTCAGATATTTCTTTAGGCCTTGAAGGCCCTGACGGCTCGCCACTGATATATATATACTGTATATATATATATATATATATATATATATATTAATAAACCAGATGTACTCTCTAGAATTGCTTCTTTCAAGTTTTCTGAGTGTAATGTACATACATATATGACCCGTGCTGGCATAATGAGTCGGAATGAGGAAATTTTCAAAAGTCAGTTATTGTTACATCCACGTGTTTAAACCATGTTTAGCCTCTTAGCTCACAATCAGCCTATGCGCATTCCGACTCATTTTGCCAGCAGAAAACTGGTGAAATTTTCCATTATATTTTGTATACAGTAGGGTCCAAAAGTCTGAGACCCCAATGAAAATCTGGGAATTTTTTTAATTATTATTTTTAAACTGGAAATGACCAGTAAAAAGTTTTATCATGTTGAAAATGTATGACGTGGCTATTCAACATTTGAAATTCGACTCTAGTTCTAGATCAATATTTAAATATGAGCAAATGTGTTAACAACTTGGCACAACAGGCCTGATACTGAACGTCTGAGTCTTCGAGATCCCTTCGATCGATTCCACAAACTTGTGGAGTCCACGCCAGCTTGAGTGCATGCTGTCATGAGACCAAAAACATATTGTTATTCCGTTCATTTTCCACTTGGTTCCTTACCCCCTCCAGTCATTTTAATAGACGTATTCTAACGCATTAATAATTTGCATGTCAACATCAATGAGCACGAGTGCTTGACCAAATGGCTTATGAATCGCACGGCCATTCAGTGTGTTCTTATGTTGGAAGCATGAGCACCTTTTCGAAGTGGTCAGGGAGAGCTGAAGGCATGAGCGATTACAGTTACGCGTCTTACTGTGAAACAATAGTGACTTTATTCATATTTCCCACGTTAGATTCTTATTTTCTTAGAGGCAGAGTTTCATATTTGGACTTCTTGGTAACACATGTAGACCACTGGCATTCTCAGATAAACAGGTAGTCCTGTAGTTACGATGGAGATGCGTCCCGCCACACCCATCATAAGTCGAAAATATCGTATGTCGAAACACTGTGTTGAACCACTTAGCCTAGCTTAGGTATCTCAAATTAGTTTAGCCTAGCTTAACCTATTTTAGCCTAGCTTAGCTTTGCCTACCCAGGAGTTTTTTCCTGTAGAAGACATAATTTTGAATTAAAATAAAATTAGCTCTTGAAGCACACAAAAAACCCCATGGTAATGCACTGTAGAGTGCACTATATGCAAGGTAACTCCGTGAGTTGCGGGAGAGACTGAGGCATCGCACGAGGCGAGTGATCCGAGTGTCGTCCGTGTACTTCAGGGCGTCATCCAAACGTCCGCGTACATCATGCACTGTTACACTGGCCTGCCAGCGATGCCTGACTGCGAATTTTAACTATTTTCTAGATATTTTACAATTTTTAGCACATCACAATAGTCATCATGACTTTGAAAAATCGTAACTCGGGCCGTCGTAAGTCGGGGAGTGGGAGAGCTGTAGATACCTTCAGGTACCCCAGGTCTATAGATTGTTCTGAGTCATCCTGACAACTTTTCAAGAGATAGTTATCTTTACAAAGCATCAGTCTTGTCAGTAGCGTTCACATGCAGTATACTAGACACTAGATATGAAATTTCACTAGCATGTGGGAATCTACAGATTACCTACTAAACAACCCCCTCAAGCTATGTGATGCTGTTGGTTTTCTTGTTCATGCTAGCCACCGGACAGCTTGTTCGATAGCCTGTTGTTCGTTGTTTGTTTATGTGAAATTTCTTTACGTGACTTTATTCTCGAAATTTCGAGTTTAACGTCGACATGTCGACTTTAATCTCGTCATGCCGAAAATATTTTTTTCTTCATGTGTGGCTCTAATACTCCGTCATAAGAGTCCAGACGGTTGTAGCTCAGCGGTTAAGACTCTGGTTTACTGATCAGGTCGGGGGTTCCACTGTAGGACCCTTGAGCAAAGCTCTTAACCCTCTCTGCTCCGAGCTTGCCGTGTCGTGGCTGACCCTGTACTCTAAAGGCTTAATAAAGACTTCTTCCTCTTCTTCTTCTAGACATCACATTGTAGAACATCCAAAACAGAAGTTAGTTACAGCACTCTCTTCTAACATTTTCCTCACAGTGTAATTGGCACAGTCAGGCCAAATCTTCAATGTACACACACAGAAATACATGCCTCAGTAGATACATGTGGAACATACAGTACTGTGCAAAACTCTTAGGCACATGCAAAGAAATTAAACTACTTGTAAAGACAGACGACTTCAACGATAATTAAAGGAAAGCATTGTGCTTAGTGGAAAAACACTGCAGTGTGCAGGAAACAATAATAAACTAAAAAATAGTCGATATTTATTTAGTGTGACGACCCTCTCCTTTTTTTTTTCGTAAACTGCAGGGTGTGCAGTTTTATAAAGAAATGAGCTGTAAGTTGGAGCTTGGAGAATCCGCCACAGGTCTTCTGGAGACTCTGACCTTCGCACTCGCTTCTTTATTTTGTGGTAAAACCGTCATTCGATTTTTTCATTTCCTCTTCTGGTGGTTAATCCTGTTGAGGTTCGCAGGGGGGGAAGCTGGAGCCAATCCCAGCTGACTTCAGGCGAGAGGCGGGGTTACACCCTGGGAAGGTCACCAATCCACCGCAGGGCGACACACAGAGACAGACAACCATTCACACTCACGTTCACACCTACGGGTAATTTAGAGTCGCCGATTAACCTAATCCCTTCTGTGCATGTCTTTGGACTGTGGGAGGAAACCGGAGTACCCGGAGGAAACCCACGGGGAGAACATGCAAACTCCATACAGAAAGGTGCCCAGGTCGACCCCGGGGATCGAACCCAGGACCTTCTTGCTGCAAGGCAACAGTGCTAACCAGCACACCACCCATCATTGGATATTTTTTTTTTTGTCGGAAAAGTCTTTAGTCTCTTACACTTTCTTTAGTGACGTACAAACATTTTTCAAATACATTTTTTTGGACACTTATGTTTGGAAATCAAAAACGTTTGTTGTCCTGGCTCAATAATGGTCCAAAATAATGCTCAAGAATTCATGAAATCAAAATCCATCACAAAATTTGTACGGAAAAAAAAAATATGGCACGCCAAAGACTTTTCCCCAGTAGTGTAGCTACGTCAGACGCAAAGCACTCATCACCTCAGTTTGGTCAGCAAGCTCATGCTTCACATGGAAAGGAAATTTCTGGTTTGTTAAGAGACAGAATCCAGTTCTCAACACATTTAGGTACCCTCAGAGACCATAACAAGAACCTCAGCCTTAGAGTGGTTTACAGAGAAATGGTTTTAACCTAATGTCTACATACCAGGTTAAAATACCAGATGTCTTATTACTAAATGGCCTGTGGTTGCTCTATACTTTTACAAGGATTGCAACGGACATGTTTTAACCATGGAGAACCCAGACCACCTTATAACAGGAAAAATATCTCCATCGACTAAAACGATGATCCAGACTCAGTGATGAACCCTTTCCTACTACGTGTTATGAAATGGTCCTTATGAGACCTCCTGGGATGTCCACTAACGTCCACCAACCGATGAGTGGGTTGAATATAAGACTGAATTAAAAGTTAAGGTCAAATATGACCCCAGGCGTGCTCCAGGGTTAATATTTCAGCAATAATTACCACATTGCATTTTGTGTAATTCATACCGTCATGCATGGTTGTACACATTACGGTATCATTCACTTAGAACTATGCCACAACAACAGATATGGCAGCAAACTGCTAAGTCGTTTCCTGTTTTATAAGTCTGTACGTTTGAATTGTTTTAACCCATTTTAATTATCACCTGAATCCATCGAATCTATAATCTGGAGTCTTTTCCATGAGGCTTCCATTTTTACAGCAAACTAATATAACAGATTATATAGTGATCAACCATGAGGCATAAGAAGATATCCAGAGTGGTTCCACGCCAAATATAACCTGACAATATCATATTCCATACTTTGAGCCAGCTCTGTAAGTGATAAATGAAAAGCAATAACATTTACAGTTCCCAACTAAAACTCAAACTAGAAAAAGTAAGTCCAATGTCACAGGAAGCTTAACTGTTGGCGCAGGCAGATGATATCATACATCAGAGAATTTATGAGCCAAAAAATGTGGACTTTCACAGCAGTCCAGGGACCTCATCTTTCATCACGGCACAGAAAGGGTTCTAGGTTTTTTGCATGAAATTGCGACTCAGTTCATAGGTGTGAGTATTAGCACGTAATAAATACCATTTCTTTCTCACTGTTCACTTGAAGTCCAGACACAACCACAAATAACCATAAACAGCATGTGGATGGAGGGGCGGCACGGTGGCTAAGTGTTTAGCACTGTCACCTCACAGCAAGGAGGTCCTGGGTTCGATCCCCGGGGATCACCTGGAGGTAACAAGCAGGGGAAGCTGGAGCCAATCCCAGCTGACTTCGTACACCCTGAGCAGGTCGCCAATCCACCGCAGGGTGACAACCATTCACACTGACGGCTAATTTAGAGTCGCCTAATCCCCTCTGTGCATGTCTTTGGACTGTGGGAGGAAACCAGAGTACGAGGAGGAAACCCACAGGGAGAACATGCAACCTCCACACAGAAAGGCACTAAGGTCGACCCCGGGGATCGAACCCAGGACCGCCTTGCTGTGAGGCGACAGGGCTAGCCGCCGTGCCGCCCGTGTGATATTCTATATAACATTAAGATATTCCAGTTCATTATTGTAAATACATTTAACAGCCGTTTCATGTAAATATATTATACTGTCATTTTTTGCAATTCTACTGCCAGATCATTTTGCTTCTTTTTGAAATAAATGCTAGAAAAGCAAAGTGATTGTATCTACCAGTAATGTAAAACGATTCCAAGTTTGACATGAGTCAAAATAAATCTTAAAATAGACTTATGTTTGCTTTAAAAAAAAAACCTAATAAGGAGAAATATTGAATTTGCTCCTAGTCAAGCGTCGTATTTTTACTTCAGCTATTTAGAGTCAACAGTGAAGAAAAGGAAAAAACGGCCGCAGTGGCAGATTTAAAAGTCTCTATTAGAAGATTATTTGAAGGATTACTCGCGCTGTTCCAGCAAGGAAACCTAGGGGAAATTCACCAAAACTGTCAGCCGTGAGTCATAAGGTGAGGCTCACCATCTAAACACTGTAGCATGGTAGATGGGTTTACTACTGAGCACTTTTCTACGTGAGACACCATGTGCTCATTGCCAAAACTCAGACATCACTAATACAGTAGAGCGGACAGAACGCATGCAGCTAGCTGAAGAAGGAAGTGACACCTAGCTAGTTAGATTTACGATCAACAGATTTCATGAATGCACATAATGAAACATAACTTTTTGCAATAATTACAAATTATACCACCACTGCAGGCACCAAGCAAATCACTGACTGGCGCTGATATGTTTGAGTTTGAGACGTCGGTCGTGTTCATTCCTGAATTACCGATGAAAAATCTATTACAAGGTTCCACCCGTTTGAGAGGTCAGCCAGTCGTCATAAGGAGAAGCCGTGTGTCTGGGCAGGACAAACAAAAATGCACACTGTATGATCGGCATAGAGATGTATTTTTATTCAAATCGCCCAAGTTCACACCTGATTAGTGTTCATCTTTCCTCCCATTAATACCGCAAGCACACAAACACCTCATAGACGCTTACAGAAGCACGGGCTTCAGCTCTGTGTCAGGGGATTTTCACAAAACGGTTTGAGTTTAACAACGGAAACAGGAGAATATTGCATTTCCGAAAATATCCAATTAATCCAATAATGAATGAATAATATGGACACTTTGGTAAACGTTTTTATTGCAGCATTTTAAAGAAATGTCAGGCTTCCCATGTGGTCTTAAAGCAATTACCACACACACACACACACACACACACACACACACACACACACACAGAGCGTTACCATGCTTAACATATTTTAGAATCATTTCCAACTGGCGTATAATCGTCATGGTATGAAAAGTACATTAAATAGTGAGCAAGTCCCAATGACGTAGAAATATATTGATTTTGATCTTGAAATAATTGTGGAATTACTCATCGAGGGAGAGGCCGGGTAACTCTATCATTCCAATAAGCAGTGATTTCTTTTTGCCCTCGCAGCGTCGAATGTTTGCACAGACAAAGAGCGGAACGATCTCTTGCCATGTGTTTACAATCTAAATTGTGGGATGTAGCAGGAAAAACCCAGCCCAAGTTGTGGCAGTGATCAGCTCTGGAATTCCCCATTACACTTTCCCACTACAACACAACTACAGTGTGTCTTATTTTAGTGCCTTATTAACAATAATACATAGCAACCTATCAACAAACCCTAGGCATTATAAACGCCGTTGTGATTCTTTGGGTGGTGACCTGGTTGGAAATGTCAAACCGTCAAGATTCGAACGAATCCAAAGCCATCGAGGACCCAAGATGAACAAGTTTCACCATAAGCTGAAAAACGCAGAATAGGTTACCTTGCATTCGCGGGTTTCCGATCATGGAAGAAAAAAATAAATAAAATCAATGGGACCCAAAGAAAATATGCAGAAAAAATAAAATAACCTGAGGAAGCCTCCAACATGTGGGAATAATGCTTGAGTATAAATAACCATCAAAGACAAGATGCTTTAATAAACGCTTGTTTTTTCTACAGCCTGGATACTGAAGAGAGGAAATGGAGAAATAAGGATAGGGCTCCCACATGACAGGTTTATGATTCAAAATGGAACTCGAGTTCCTGTCTGGGTGGAGTTTTGCGTGTTCTTCCAAGGTTCTTCGGTTTCCTCCCAGCGTCCAAATGCAGGTAGGTCAACTGGTTATGTTAGACTTCCTTGAGGTGTAAATGAATGTGGAAAAGGCTCCGGATTCACCTTGCCCAGGATAAAACAGTTCCTGAAAACGAATAAATGCATGAACAGTGGAAATAAGCCAGCTACTAAGATACAGTCATGAGAAAAAGTAAGTACACCCTGCTTCAATCCTATGGTTTTATTTATCAGTGCGGTCCTCGCCAACTTCTCTAAAACAAAACAAAACAAAACAAAACCCTCATGTGAAGTAAAATAAAAAAACATGAGAGACTCCAATATGAAGTCCTATATTTCCAAAAAGTAAACCAGCCTTCAGAAACCAGGTGGGAAAAATAATAATTTATTCATTAAGATGTAAAACCATCTGTAGTAACTTAAAACAAAACAGTAATGTTTTCTGAAGTAGTTTTTTTTTTTCAGTCCCTCATGTCATTTGGGAGAAATTTCACCCCGCTCTTCTGTACAGAAGGATTGGTTCAGATCCATGATGTTTGATGCACAGCTCTCTTGAGAGCCCATCTCAGCATCTCAGTGGGGTTTAGGTCTGGAATTTGGCTTGGCCGTTCCAAAACTTTGAGTGTCTTCTTCTTCTTCTTTATCTATTCAGATGTCAATTCGATGGTGCGCTTGAGACCACTGTCCTGTTGCGTAGCCCGAAAAGGCCGGCGTACGTTCTTGTATCCATAATTTTACGGTGCCTTTATGGTACTGTAAGCTGCACTCTGCAAAAGTGTCAACAAGAGTTTTAAAAATCAGTATCAGAATTTCATGAAATTCTTACTGTGTTAGATTGCATATTAGAAACTACGGGTCTAACCTTTGCGTGGCCTTGTTACAAGTACATCCTGAGGCTTTTGAGCCCCACGTTCCTGTCAAACTTAATGAGCCCATTGAAGACCTGTTTCTGCATGAACGTGGTTTTACTGGGTCTTACCACTTGCGCTGAGCAATAACACACTTCACGTTGATATTCCGCAACGCAGTAAGAAAATAATGTGTCCTCTGGGTCACATCCTTCAGAACGAAGCAGTTAGCTTTCTGGCATGCTCATTAAGATGCATGATGTTGGAGCACAAACTATTAATTTTAGAAGTAATGATGGTTGGCTTAATTTTCTCCTAAGGAAGCACTGGGGCTTATTGAATTGGTGGCATTATGTAGTATTAAACAGCCTCATGGTATTACAGATAGCACGCAGTGGAGCTGAGCAACAGTGTTTAGGAACTCTCGACATGGCTGGGAGAAAACCCACCAACTGGCCAGAAGTATGTGGACACCTGATGGTCTCACGTATGTGTGCTTCCTCCCCAAACTGTTACCACAAAGGAGAATGCCTCTGTATGCTGTAGCATTACAATTAGCATTACAATTTACTTTCACTGGACATTAAAATGCTCAGTGCTCTCAACCTTTCTATTAAATCATTAGTAGCTGATATTCAACATTGCAAAAATACAGTTTTGTCATTATAGTACGTATGAATAGCCAAGAGAAATTTAGGTACTATCCATCCATCCATCCATCCATCCATCCATTAAATGCTTATCCATCAGGGTAACTTGAGCTAATAATAGCTGCCTTTGGGCAAGAATTGGTGTACACCCTGGGCAGGACACCAATCTATCGCATGGGTAAAACAGAGACAAATAGCCATTCACACTCACTTTCACACCTATGGGCAATTTCGAGGAGCCAGTTGATGAAATCTGCTTGTTTTTGGACTGTGGGAGAAAACCGAAGTGCCTGGGTGCAGGGTAAGCATGCAAACTCTTTGCAGACAGGTTTAAACCCAGAACCTTCTTGCTGTGAAGTAACAGCGCTTAGCACTGCACCACCATGCTGCCCCATTGCCATGTAGGTACTAAAGTATTGCCATTTCATTAGCATTGCTGTTATTCAGGAATAAATTCAGGAATAAATAATGGACAAGTGGTATGGCAATAAATGACGATAATTTATTTAGTTTTTTTTACTAATTTAGTAAGTACTTGGTTGGCAATTAAGAAGCCTGAAACAATAGGTTATCCCAATAATTTAATGTATCAGTGTATATCAGAATGAAACGGATCCATTTTGAACATAACACATGGGTTGAAACTTGACTATTTCCTGCTAAGTTAATTAAGAGTTAAGCATTAATTAAGGATCCATCTTGTAAAGTGTTACTTGCATTACTTATTGGTTCGTTCATCTGTGTTATTATTATTATTATTATTATTATTATTATTATTATTATTATTATTACTATTATTTCTGCATTCAGATTTCAAACAGTCCTTTTATTTACGGATTGTCTGTGATACCGTTTTTTGCACATAGGCCTTTTGGATTGTAGCTCTGGATAAGAGTGATTGTTAAATAACTGAATGCAAATGTAATGGTCTAATAATAGTCAGGGACCTTTATAGCCTCAGTTGACTTGGGCACATTAGGTAATAATATTATGCTTATATCACTTTAATTCTGAAATGCATTATCGCCAGTCAAGACAGTAACAATACATGAAGACTTCCAGGGACATGTTTTGAGTATGCCCCAACTTGCCCTAGAAGTCCAATGATTTTATTTTCACTTTAAAAAATTTGAAAAAGCTTTCTCTTTTATCACCTCATTATGTTTTAATATATCTGTCTGAATCGCTCACAGTATCCCAAGAACAAGTGGTTGGATTTTTGTAGGATTTATACAGAATTATCTATATAGATTGTCCATGTCCACATGTTGGAACTGCACATACTACCTGAGACACCAGTGATAATGACCCTTTCTGATTCCCGGGACGTGTCTGATCCATCCTGATGTCCTGATCCATCATGATTCTGGTTGGAGGAATCCACTTTCTGCTGTTGAGGATGGGCCCATGGAAACAGCCTGAACATACACCTAGAAACTGTGAAGATGCCTTGGACTGCTGTTGACATGAGCGGTTCTGCTACACAGGCCTAGGACTTAAATTACCATGGAATGTCTTGCACTCAACTCTCCATCAGTGAATTAGTTAGAAACTTCAATAAAATAGACATTGTGCGAAAACTATAGTGAATCTGGTGCTACACAGGTGTACTTTTGGACCATCCAACACATGGTTATACTGTAGATGTGAGTTAGATATAACGGCACTATCCGGTGTCACCCAAATGAGGATGGGTTCCCTTTTGAGTCTGGTTCCTCTCAAGGTTTCTTCCTCTTTCATCGGAGAGAGTTTTCTTTGCCACCATCACTACTGGTGTCACCACTTTCTCATGAGGGATCATGCACAGTGGTGCTTGAAAGTTTGTGAACTCTTTAGAATTGTCTACATTTCTGCTTAAATATGAGCTGAAACATCATCACATTTTCACACAAGTCTTCAAAGGAGATAAAGAGAACCCAGTTAAATAAAGGAGACAAAAACAATTCACTTGGTCATTTATTAATTGGCGAAAATGATCCAATGTTACACATCTGTCAGTGGCAAAAGTATGTGAACCTTTCATGTCAGTACCTGGTGTGACCCTTTTGCAGCAATAACTGCATCTAAACGTTTCCTGTAACTGTTGATCAGTC
>JAQMCW010000012.1:18632196-18648908 GCA_030068335.1 Chrysichthys cranchii
ACCATTCATTCCCCCTCCCCAATCTGTCAGAGTTGAGTCAGTCCACAAGTATGTGCAAATGTATCATTTTTTAAAACTGTTACAGAAAATTAATGAAAAATGGACAGACATCAATTGACTGGTTGTGCAAAGAGAAAAAGAAAAAAAGACAAGGACTCTAGACGTCTAGCCAAGATTCAAAATGTTCCAGTGATCGATGGGTTTTTTGTAAGAACATCAGGACCTGCGGTTACTAGCAGCGCTGAAGCCGAAGCTAGTGAAGACAGTAACGCTAGCGGGGGAGATGCTGCAGCAGCCCTTACTGCTAATGTTAGCCAAGGCGTCGGCGATGACCACCAGGCGAACAAGGATACTCTTCTTGGGGGAGATAGGAGCGAGGAACTTGAAACTGAGTGCTGTGCTTTTTGAATTGAATTGAGAATTTTGAATAGAGGCATTTGAATATAGTGCTCACTGCTCATTTGCCAACATGTACTTGGACAAATGTAGACCCAATGTAGTTAGTAAATTATATATGAGAAATGCCCTTGTTTATGCGTGCTATTTGTGACAGGAAGACGGATTAAGGTGTGGGGGCATTGGGGCACCTGTGAGGTATAGTGCCCAGGGACACCACATTGTCTTAATACAGGCCTGGTGGGCGGGCATCACTGACAGACCAGCGTAACAGCATATGACGTACGATACGTTCGGACGACACCCGGATGTACGCGTCACTCTCCTTGCGTGATGCCTCACTCTCTCCCGCGACTCACGGAGTTCCCTTGTGTATCGGTGTACTGTACAGTGCATTACCGCCTGTTTTTTTGTGTGCTTCAAGAGCTCATTTTAATTCCCAAACATATCTTCTACACACCCCAGCATGTCTCCTACAGGAAAAGACTCTTCGGGAGGCTAGGCTGAGCTAGGCTAAGATACCTAAGCTAGCCTAAGCAGTGGCCTACGACATTCGACACATGATGTTTTCAACTTATGATGGGTTTTGCGGAACGCATCTCCATCGTAATTTGAGGACTACCTATATTGGAGCACACAAAGCTATGTCTGCGACTACATCTGCTCTATGCAAACAGTGCGTTCGTGGTGACTTGATTCAACTAGGAAAGTAGTTACAGAGATTAAGGTCAAATTACAGAAGGTAGGGTCAAAAATGTACATCTTCTTAAAGTGCGTGCACGTGTGTTTGTGTGTATGTGTGTGTGTGTGTGTGTGTGTGTGTGTGTGTGAGTGTGTGTGTGTGTTTTCAGGCATTATGATGTCAGAGCAGGTGTGAAAGGTCAACTAAGACTATTTCCCGCAGAAAGGTTCCTATAGTAGGACACGCTCCATTTACACTGCAGCCATCCATCATAGACTGCACACACTCAGAGAGGGTATTCAGCGAAAAGAGGCGAAGGGGACCGGCTGCTGAGAGAGTGAGAGAGAAATACGTAAGAACATGACAAAAAGGACGACGGAAAAAAAAACTTAGGAGAAAGAGTGAGAAGGAAGAGACACAGAAGACGGCGTGAGCTCTGAATGAAAGCGTGAAATAAGCAGTTAGAGTGAGAGAGAGAGACAGACAGAGAAAGAGAGAGAGACCTCAGAGGGCTTTCCAGCCTTGTAGGGCATCTCTGTCTCCTTCAGTTATGAGTAAACAACTCAGCTGTAATTGCTGGTCTACCACTTAGACCTCACGCATATAAACACACACCCACATGCAAACATTTACATAAGCAAATACACAGGTGCACATGTACGGAACACTACAGTCCATGGCAAACAAGCCCTGACACACACACACACACACACACACACACACACACACACACACACACACACACACACACAGCGAGAGATGTGATTAACCTACCAAGACTGATGTGATTCAGAGTGAAACTGGGAGTAAACCCACTCCTCACCCACACACTCACTAATACTCACCTCAGGAACCTGCGCACGATTTATTACCACCCTGTTCTGATTAAATTTCACACATCCCTACCTCACACAATGTACACATCCCCTACACCACCTCACAAACCAATGGGTACGCACACACATACACCAACAAGGCCGTAGATTTAAGCTAAGGCCAAAGATTTTGTAGGAAAGCGCATAAACAGCTATGACGACGGCTACACCGAGTCCACAAGGAGCACTCTCCGTTGCTCTGGCCTGCTAAATATAGCACATATTACAGCTTTCGCCACTGCATAAGAACTATAAATCCTAAACCGTCCATTATGCAAATTACAATAATCGCAAAACTCGACAAAACCCAATTCTGCCTTCCAATAATACTGAGTACGCTGATTAAAGACCCCAGGACACACCCCAAAGTTAGAATACCGTTTCCTCACTCCCAGGGGCCATTCTTGGGTTTGATTTGTACGTGCAGCCCGAGCCACTCCACCATCCAGCTTCTTCGTATCACCTCTTCACACACACCCATGTGTTTACAGAAGAACCGCGACCCAGCGTGGACTTTTACAAGCTGATGGTGAATCAAATCTAATCGCGTCGTTTTCACCAACAGTTGCCTTTCCACTTCGGGCCGTAGCAGCAGAAGAACTCTCCAAGGCTCGACGTGCTTCCCCAGTGAGAAGAATGAGAGGAAATAGGCTAAGTGTATCCAATCAAATACTTCTAGCCAATCCAATTATGTAGTCAGAGAAGGAGTTGGAGTTCTTGAGTGCAGCCATGGTCTTTGCTGGACAAAATAAACCAGCACCCGGTCTGTGGTTTGAGCATGCGAGGCACAGCAAGGCACAGCACCCACCGCACCAAGGCTTGGAGTTGCATGGACTGGAATCCCATGCAAATGCACTACAGGCCTTAAAACGTCATTCAGAACCTGTGCAAAAGATTTGCCTCGGATGTGTTAACGTACTTAATGCCGTTAGGTACGCACTTGTGCACAAAGCTGTCTTTTGGTTTCTGACGTCAGCACTACCTTTCTGAGACTCGCTAGTGACTTCTGTGGGAAATGCACAGAGCTGGATAGGCTAAGCGAAGCGTTGCACAGGACTGCCAATGGTTTGTCAAGGGCATAGATATCGGTTTAGGTGTGCGCTCAGCATTGGGAGTGCTCAGAGAAGCAAGAGGCCTTGGATTAAAGATCGAATTGCTGCTAACAGACATATTTAAAACGCCGCTAATCATGTTTGCCCATGAAACAGGGCTCCTGTAAAAATATGCAGATTCTCGCCAATTGTGCTAGGTTGTCGCAGAAAATCCAGGTTGAAAAATACACACACACACACACACACACACAAATGTTGCTGCTCATTTACAGTATTCTCTAGTGAATTTAGAGCAGAAGAACTGTTTCAATCCTTCGCGTCACGTTGGACACGGGAATTCACTTGAAGTCTCAGATGTAGCATGTGCAGATTCACCAAAGAGGCACGGAGGATTAGCGTGGAGGAGAAGGGAGAGGGGGAGTGAGAAAGGAACTCCTGTAATGACCTCTTGATGAAATCCCTGGCAGGGTGGTTTGGGTAAACAGTTGTGTCTGGAGTGTGTGAGGCAGAGCTCACATTGCCTGCACTCATTTAGCTAATTGCAGCAGCACCGTATTTGCCAACAGGGCAAACAGAGCTTGCCTGTGCTGGGTTACAGAACATGGCTAGGCTAAACTCTTTTAGACACACGCTCTCACACACATAAACATCCTTTATATATATTTCTATATGCATAATCCAATGTCCCATTGATGAAAAGTCCAACAAACGCTTTGCCCACTGAAAGTGCATGCAAAATATCCACGCTACATCCAGATGATTGCCCTAGGTGAGTGGCAAAACATCCCCAAGTCCAATCAGTTTGACTTACACCTGCTACAGTGGTGCTTGAGCGTTTGTGAACCCTTTAGAATTGTCTACATTTCTCCTTAAATGTGACCTGAAACATCATCACATTTTCACACAAAGTCCTGAAAGTGGATAAAGGGAACCCAGGTAAATAAATGAGACCAAAAAAAATTCACTTGGTCATTTATTAATTAGCGAAAATGATCCAATATTACATATCTGTCAGTGGCAAAAGTATGCGAACCTCTAGGATTAGCAGGTGATTTGAAGGTGACATTAGAGTCAGGGGTTTTCCCATGAGGGTCGCCCTGAGACATAAAGCACCCACCCAGTCCCCCGTCAACAAACCTGAGTGAACATGTAAGCGTGGGGGGTGACAGTATCCAAACATCCCAGTTTACCAAAACACCCTGTGCCTGAGAACCCGCCAGATCTGCTCCTTTAGCTAATAAAGCTATTAACGACAAGCTTGGCTAAACAGATACGTTTTCAGCCTAGATTTAAACATTGAGATTGCGTCTGAGTTCCGAACGCTTGTTCCTGAGTCCCGAACAAATTCTTTCGTCAGCATTCGAACTGCTCCCACCACGTCGGGCACTGCCCTTGTCTTGGTGTTCCCCATCCTGCTGATCTTGATTGACAGATCCTTGTATTTGCTCAGTGTTACCTTTCAGTCTTCTCCAACATTAGGTGTCTAGGTGCAATGTAGAACAGCAGGCATGTCCTGTCTTGCTTATAACTCGTTCACAGTGTTAAGACAGTTGAGTGGAATAGTCAGGTCCGTAGCTCTAGGTATATCCAAGGGATGTCCCCATAGATTGTCAGGCACGTGAACCCGCAGGTGCTTGCACATGGTCCAGTGGAAGTATCTGACAATCTGTGAGAGTTCTGCAAACAGCAACTACGTGACGAATGTTCTTCTGCCTTGCTGTACATCCTGCAGCTAGCTGGTTGCTTAAGTATGGTCATCTGAGCATTGAGTTCCTGGCCCTATGCAATGATTAAAACTCTTAGTCTATGCTTTGAGACCAGAACTACTATGGATTCTTCTTCTTGTGTGCTGGTCTGTTCAGATCTCTGTGGAATTCTAGGCATCCTATGCGCTGGCTTGCTCTTTGGCCGTTCTAGTTTCTCCTTCTCAATGCATTGGATTTTGATGTTGCGAGAAAAGGTTTCTTGTGGTTTCAGGTGCTTCTCCTTAATAGTTTATGGGTTGTTGTTTTTTTTAAGTGAGTACCTAGCCTTGCTACCAACTTGCTCTCTGATTAGCCTAGTGAACTCATCACATAACTTGGCATGTTCACTTAGGCCAACAGTTGCTTAGTTGAAGTCTGCAGGCGCCATCGCTCTTGATAGAAAGTCTTCCAGTGTCAGCCTTTATATGATGGATGCTGATCATCAGGAGTTTCATGTCTTGCTCAGTGTTTCTCCTAAGATAGATGACTATGCCAAAGTGACTGGATATTCTTTTACCGGTACTGTTGTAGTTGTTCTCGTAAACCTTTCTAACATCAATTGAACATATGTGTACATGTCTACAAGAGATGTGTGTATATATAGGGAGTATTTGTGTATATATTGTAGATCTAGATGTACTTTATTGTCATTTCAAGAGCTGAACTTGGCTACCAATAAAGTATTTATTTATAATAAACCGGGGCCTAATGCCAGATGACGAACCTATGATTTCAACTCGTACATTTGCCAACGTGGGACATGTCGCAGTAAAATAATGGCCTCGGTTAAAAAACTTTCCAGAGCATATCATGTCATCTTGTGTATGATATTCCCTTCTGACAGCTTCTGCAGAGAGTTTCCTTCCAGAGCTTTCATGTCGAATCCAAAAGAGCTGTATCCAATTACTTTCTTGTGCATCAATATTTAAATTTCCCTGGAAATCACGGGTGGAGCCGCCTTAAAGGTGGTGTGTTAGTAGGGAGTATGTAAAGCCACAAATATTTGCAGCGTTAACAGTTTCTCCCGAAATTCAACGTATATGCACAAACTTAGGGAAAAGAAAACAATCAAATTGTTTCCCTAAAAGTGACGAATGATTAAAGTAAAATAGACATGCTTGGTATGTGTTGGAAGCAGTCTCTCTCGGGGTGACTGATCGAGAAGAAGTAAGTCGTTTCTCCCTCTGATGTGAAGCGAAGTGTTCACTTGGGGTTTTTCACGGAAAGTTGGAATTTTGTTCTGTGCAACGGACAGATCTTTCCTGAAAACAGAGTTTGTATCCTGGTTTATGAAGTGTTAGACTTCTGTAAAGGTCTTAAATGTATTTAACATCTGGGGCATTCAGTAACCTGTCAACTGTGGCGCCTCAGTAGCAAGAAGAATGAAGAGTTTTCACTGTGAATATTTTAGCAGAATTTTTAAATATTAATTATTAGGAATCCTCAGCTGGCGCACGCCAGCCTAAAGTGCTTATTATGCATTAAATTGATTTATTGTTGTTGTTGTTGTTGTTGTTTGATATTAACATGATATTGAAGTAATAGTTTTCAGCTCTGAATCATCAGAATATTTGCAAAATAATTTCCAAAGTAGACGATCACTGCTTATCAAACCCAGGTCGGTACTAGAACACTGACAACAGCTCATTGGTTATATTATTCAGGATGCATGAAGTGTTGAAATTTGGAAATAAGAGAAGTTCAGGGTGCTGCTTTGGATAAGCATTTCCAACCTTGGACAGAATGGCCACAGAGCACATTGCTCCGTGGGTTCAGGAAGTTTGACGGTGTGAAACAGCAAATCTTTCACGCATTGTTTTAAGCACTCGATCTAAGCTGACTTTCAAGCCAACGGGAAACCTTGAGCTTCCTTCCAGAACTCTGGAAAGCATTATCAGGTTGGATAGGATCAAGGTGGTTTTAATAGAATGTGACTTTTTTTTTTTTTATCCAAGCTGTTAGTTACCGGAAACCCCAAGAGCCCAGCTATCACCAAGATGAAGAAATTATTTCCAGCCCTTTGATCACGTCCTGTGAGGCTTTTAAATTTGGCTAACCGCATAAACTTTGCTAACACTGAAGTAACACTGAACATGACAGGACCTCATGTGTATTGTTGCAACCCATTTTAGGTCGGGCCACAACATAGAAAGGAAGAAAGGTGTGGGGAGACACACAAACAACCCTCTAACTAACCTTAGTAGGAAGGTATTGGGGGGCATTTTGGATGTCCGTTGAAATGACCGCAGACGGATCTTTGCCCAATAAAGGGTTAATGTGCTATTATGGGTTCTTGTCCTATCACAGAACACAAACCAGCACCTAAACCTAATTTGGGACTATAGGTCAGGACAGGTACCCAGACTGACAGGTAAACAAAGAGTTTCACTGAGTTCATCACCACAGATCAGTACTAAATACAGTATAATATTTCTACTGTTGTCCTGATCCATTTTTTCAACATCATGCTCTTTTTTTCCATCATTCATGAATAAGACTCCCAAGCTTCTTATTGGCCTCCACCAGGGGCAAGCTCTCTCCTCTTTCCTGAAGGGAGCATCCCAGAGAGATCTACGGTTTCCTCCCTTGGAGGAAAAGACTTTCACCTGAGTCGCATCACATTCAGCAGTGAAATGTTTGAGTGCACCACCAGATTACCCTCAGATTTCTCACACTGCCTCCTGAATGTTAATAAATTGCTCAAAGTGCTCCAACCAGCACTCAGCAATATGCCCCAGTTTAGGCCATTCAAACGTTTTTTTTTTTTTCCATGGCCATTCCAGAACCTGAGCTTTCGCTTCTGCAACTGCTTCTTTTCCTGCCTTTTTGCAGCTGCCTCTATAATTGAGGAAATGGACATGGTCCACTCAAACTCAGTGAACCCCAGCTCATTTTCATACAAGGAGAAATCCTTTCAGAGATGGGAGTTAGAGTCCTCTCTCACCAACGTTACTGCCTGATGCTCCCATGTAACACAGGAGGTTTTCCTGGGTTTATCAGGTAAATCTAAGTGATGCTCTGTGTAACAAAACCAACTCACTTCCAAGAGATCAACCGATAGCTCTGCTTTCCCTTTAGTCGGTATCTAAAATATATGGCTTCATGACTGATCCAACTATTGCTGAGTTTTGACCCAAGGTGGTCTGGTACCAAGTACATTTATGAGCAAGCTTGTGTCTGTTGTTGACAATTCAAAGTTGCACAAAAGTCTTATAACATTTCACTGCTTCAGTTCAGATTTGGTAGGCCGTGCGTTCCAATTATCCAAGTTTTCAATACTGAGACCCATTGTGTAAAATCCAAACCATATAAGTTCCATATAACCTCCATGTTGTTGGCCACACTTCTGTTTTGCCAACCAAAAATGAGGAGGAAATGTCAGAAATGTCAGCTGACGGCATACTCTCGACTGGTTTGGATTGGTTTGTTTGTGTGTCTTTTGAGGAGAACATAAGCAGCACTAGGGAATAACCCATGGTCTGGTTCGTAAACCAACTCCTTCTCATGCATTATCACCAGAGGAACACTGTTCCAGGTGAATGGGGCACTAAATCTGCAGTGTGTTTGTAATCCCTCATAGTCATCTTCTCCAACCTGCCATGTGACCACAAAGGATCCTTGCTAGTTGGTGAGTAATTTTAAGCTAGAAGTGGGGAGTATGGTGACTTCATCATCCATCATGCATCAGTCATTGTTGACTTTCCTGGGCCTGGGGCAAATTCTCCACCAGTGTTCTGCTCAGCTCCAGGATTTTCTGAAATTCAGTATAATGCAGGTTGGACCATCTGCAGTTTTTTCTTTACTGATGCCTAAGACAACCACTAGGACCTTCCCATATAATCAACAGTAACAATAAACAGGGAAAGCTCCCTGGAAGCCTGGGCACCTCCTGGACCACAAACTTTCAACCATAAATCCCAAAAGCCTTACCAGATCCATGTCAGGTCTTGCAAGGTGGAGCTCAGTGCTTGGAGGAGGGGATTTTTGGTGTAGCTGATGCATTTACAAGCTGACATTATGTCAGACTTTTTGAGGTACATCATTGTGAAGGCTTGGCCAATAGAAATGAGCCAGTAACTTGTGTAGTGTTTTATCTACTCCTAGGTGTCTGGCCACAAAATTATAATGAGTCATGTTGAAGAGCATTTCCCTGCAGTTTTTTGGAACCAACCACAGTGTCACAGTTTCTCCTGGGGAAAGTCGGGAAAGGCTTGGCATGATCCCAGCTCAAACATTTCGACCATTAATCACAGTGATGGATGAAAGTGTTCTTTGTTGTGTGAAAGCTGAATGTCGAGAACACTGTTCCCTCTAAGCTGCACGTGTCTGCATGGTTGCACACCTCTGAAAAATGGATATCTGTGCAGTATCCGAGAGATGATAGCAGTGTAGTTTGGACCAGCCACAAGTACATTTGGACTCCACAGCATTGTGAGTTGCCCAAATAGAAACTCAAACCAGAGACAGTCTCGCTGCCACCCAAAATGCATCTCAAATACAAATAACACTAGCAAGCTAGCTACATTAGCTATGAGTTTAGGGACCTGTGTTAACCGTGAGACATTTGTGGCAATCGCGGTGGTCTCGTCATCGGACACTCGCTATCAGATGTTGAAGCGTACAAAATGCTTTTGATTGCTGATGCATTTATTAATGTCAAATCAAATACTTATTAGGAAATAAGGAAAAATAGGTCTAGGTTAGCAAGAAAAACAAAATGACAGTGAAGACTGATTTGAGAATGTTTTGAAGGATTAGCTTAATAATACATTTTACTAACGTTGGGTCCTATGTCTTGCATTCAAACAAACAATTGATGTTTCATCTTGTTCATGAGTTTTAGCAAGCAGCCTAGCGGTTGTCCATTTATCTAGGCTAATAAACAAATTTGCAACATTTTAGCGTTCATCCACGTTAGCTTCTCACGTTGTCAAAGTGTGAAATCATTGCCTGGTTATAGGGCTAGCCTTTTGTACACATTATGACATTTCCACATGATTCTAAATGTTTCTGTCCAGGGGGGTGCCAATATTTTAGGCCACCATGCGCGAGATAAAATAGGACCACATTAGTCTTTCTATAACATAGAACATTTCTATACCAGCACTCTCCTCGGTAGCATTCTCATAAATTCGGCTTTACCTTACAAGCGGTGGACTCAGTTGATTATTTACGATTCTATAGATTAATTAGGACACTGAAGTACATTTCCGATGTATTACAGCTATTAAGAGAGGTCATGATAAATGAATGGAACATTGGTATACTCTTCTTGGGTTTTAGTCCACAGAAAAACATCAAACTGTTAAATGATTCTTCGTTTTTTATCATATTATCAGCATTTTATTTACATTTGAAGTAATTTCATACTTGCTAAGCACACCAGTCAGGCGGTGGAGACCGTGACTGTTGCAGCTTGAGAGTTTTATTAAACCAACAGGCAAATAAAGCCCAAAACATAAGGCAAGATCAAAGTCAGGATACAGGCTGTGGTCGGGCGATGGGCATTCGGAGTAACCAGGGCAAAAGACAAAGCCATAAACCAAATATCCAGAACAGAACCTGTAACCAGACGACAACACTACGGCAAGACGGCGGCCTGGTATCGTTAGGTGAGACGCCCTGAGTGTATACTTTGAATTAGAATCCTTTTATTCTCTTAGCATGATTGTCTAGGTGAATCCATGTGTGTGTAATCAGTAGGACGGCGCAAGTGAACAGGATGGACTTTTGTTTTACGGTCCACGGCCATGTTTGTAGTCCTGTGAAGCAATGCCGATTCCGGCATCGACGTGACCACCTACAGGATACGGTACGTGGGTGGACTTGGTCTACTTCGGGAAGTGGATTCACATGCAAGTGCAAATAAACATTTGAAGTCTGCTAAATGGCAAAAAATGTTCATGTAGATGTAAAGTAAATAGTTACTTCCAGTGAAACAAGGTGAAATACAGAAACTAGGACACGTGAACGAGGAATGACATGGACGTGATTCGAGAGAATGGTGACAATGTCTGCACCCCATTACTCTTATTTTTGCACGTTCCCTCGGTCGCTCCCTTACTACCCGGATGTTCTCGCCCCTTCCTGGAGGTGTCCTGGAAGTCTTTGGAGACTTTCCGAAAGAGAAATTCACCCTTGGTGACACCCAGGAATGACGAAAGCGTGACCGTATAAACACGGGCGCCCCGTTTGCTTTAGTAATGACGTCGTGCAAAACATATCAGGCAGACCATCAAGGCTACAAGAAGATCTCAGGAGAACTTTTTAAACCTCTCCCTCCCTCACGCACTCACTCGATCGCTCCCTTGATGGCTTCTTGAACTTTCAACTTAAGGGTGTGAGGGCACAAGGGCGCCAGCGGGCCCGATAGGATAAATAAATGGGGTGCAGCCAGTCACTAAAGACTGACAAAAGGTGTTGAACAATACGTGGAATACATAAATAGCTGTAATAATCAGAAAACGATTCAGTGATTCAGGTGCTCTGGGTATGTGACATGGTGTGTGGGGGAAGTATGGGACAATGGCTTATGGGTGCGGTAGTCCAGCGCCGTGTCTGCGCTACCATGATGGACCTGAATGACAATGGGGAGACGGGGGGGGAAAAAAGAATAATTTCTTGGAAAGTCATAGTAGACCAACGTAGGTATACCTTATAGAATGCGTATTGTACTCAGATTTAGAAAATCCTATAATTTTGAGGAAAAGTAAAACATTTGCGATTTTGCATTTTCATACCTGCCCTCCGGTGGTATTAGGCGCCTTTCACAAAAATGCCTTTCTGGTTCACTTAATAACTCCGGGGGTACTGATCTAATCCACTACACACACAGAAATGCGATTTGGTTTATATGAAAAACACCATCTTTCATAGACCCTTTACCCAAGTAAATCAGCTTGCACGTCATCTTTGCGAGTGTTATCAAGTTTGCCTGTGTAAATGCGCCTCCGTCCTGTATGTGGTGTTTACTGGAACTGGAAATGAAGCTTTGGACTCTGTGGTAATCACATTAAAAACCAAAGTGTCTAGAGAGTGGTTCGGTGTCTGACGACTTCATAACAAGACTGTAAGAATAAAACGACAGTGAAATTTAATTGAGGTTTAATTGCACTTTCTGTATGTTTTATTACGTCGGGGGGTGGTGGTGGTGCTGGTGGTGGGGGGGAGGGTGTTTGTTTTCTTCTTCTCTTGCTCGGGACTAGACGGAGCAGTAGCTCAAACGGAGGTGGGAGATAATGAGTACAACTCCACAATGACTGTTTAACATTGAGGGGAGAAAATGAACACAATTAGGTTAATTAAGCTCTGCGGGGAAATGTGGCTCGCACAAAGGGGAGTTTGATTTCCTCTATTAAAGCAAGCAGAGGAAATCCTTTACTGGGTTGAACCCTCCACATGAATAAGACTGGCGTCAAAATCCTAGCCCTGTAGTCTGTATTTTAAACAAGCTGATTAAGATGAAGGAACCGTTGCTATGTTTTTGGGTTGGGTTTTTTTTTTCTGAAGCAAAAAAATTCTTTGGCACGGCGGTCAAAAAACAAATCACGCTCGAGTGAACGCGCTACAGAAAAAAGGATGATCGGCATCCCTCCTGGTTCATATTTCGAAACAGAAAGTAGAGAGGAAACAAAATAACGAAAGGGAACGCCAGAAAGATCAAAGATTAGGAAACGCTCGTGAATAAAACCATGTTTGACGGTCTGTGCAAACCTGTTGGATGTTTACACTTTGACTGCATTTCAAGATTAGGAAAAGATTTCACCAAGATTCGATGAAGGGTTTTATTTGTGCTAGTTTCGAACATCGCACTGGTTGTCTGCCTGCGAGATTCACGTCGGGTAGAGAGCCAGAACAAATGCAGACATGCCTAAACATGTCTAAACCTGAGTGTAATTTAAGCTCTCCGATGGACGTAAGCCTAATCACGGATCGCATTTTTCATCAAAAACTGACTCTCGAATTGTCACACTTTGTACGGATGAATAAAACCTAATCAGACCTAACAGAAAACTACATTTAGCCAACAGAACAATATTTGCTTCATTATTCACCTTTTATTAAAAGCCCTGCCTGGATTTTATTTACAACGATATAGAAGATTCTTCGGTCGTTTTAAAGAATCGTACTTCTGTGTGCGGTTATCGCTACACACACCAGTCGTAAGGCAACGGTCACTTATGAATTAGATAAAATCGGCCAGGTGAGGTGCGAGCGACCACGTCAGACCCGGGTAGTGCTACTTAAAGTTAGACTGAAAGGCACTGGAAACACAGAAGCAACAGCGTCGCCGACATCCTGTGATACCGTCAGGCGACCCCCACGGGTTATCGTTTCCGCAGCTAAGTGCATTCGACAGGGTGAGGACGCTACCCCTCGCCCAACCCTCCCCTAGCTCGGGACTCGGGTTCATGCACACACACTCACGGGCAATTTAGGGTAGCCAATCGACCTAACGTGCAAGAGGAAACCGGAGTACCCAGAGGAAACCCACGTGGACACGGGGAGAACATGCAACCTCCACACGGAAAGGCGCCCAGATCGACCCCCGGGGCTCGAACCCAGAACCTTCTTGCTGTGAGGCGACAGTGCTAACATTGTACTTAGCCACCGTGCCGCCCACCTACGTCCTCTAGCAGTTTTTATTACAGTGTATATACTTAGCTCCTTCTGCAGCTAGCCAGTCACCACATTAGCCTATAAATATAAGAACACACCTACAAGGGGTGGGGGTGGAGGGGGGGCAGCCAGTTATTCAATCAAAGTGACAAATAAAAGCGTCACGGACCCTACAGCCATAACACATTTTCTCATTTTTTGGTACATTGACCAAATCTGCAACTTTGTAGTTTGGAAAAGCAAGCTAAACTGGTCAATGATTATAACCCTTATCAGACCTTGGTGGTAGTGCTGACAATGTACCAGACTTGATGCTTAATGGGACTTGCTTGAATGACAAGAAGATTGGAGGTAGTGCTTCTTCATCCAAGGATCATCTGTAAAACGTTGGTGTTATTTGGTCAGAATAAGGAATCTTCTGATGGGAAGGACACATTGTACCGTGTGGCAAGAATAAGGTAAGAGATGAAAAAGACGGAAAAGCGCAGATCCTAGGGGTAATCCAGTCACCAGTCCGTCACCTGATGGTGCTTCAACTAGTTGCTTCAGCGACGTGTGCCTGAGAGACTGTACTGTGATGGAAAAAAGAAAATTCCTCAATTCAACATTGAAGAGGGCCAAAAAAGGAAAGCTGCAAATTAATCCAGCATTACGAGACCCGAAGACTTGGTGGTACGCCTATGGTGGAGTTACCATTCCTGAAACCGGACTGAGATCTAGGTGGGGATTGGGTAACGGAAGGAACAAAAAGTTGAAAGCACACAGTATGCTGTACCGTTATAATTTCCCTGCGCTGGAACTAACAGGTCCAAACCTGATCCAGCATGATAATGCCCCTGTGCACAAAGCCAGCTCCATGAAGTCATGGCTTCCCAAGGTTGGAGTGGTCCTGCACAGAGCTCTGAATTCAACCCCCGTGAGCACTTTTGGGATAAACTGGAACATCGTTTGCACCACAGACCTCCTCATCTCATCACATGCACATCAGTACCTGACCTCATTAATGCTCTTGGAGCTGAATGACCACAAGTCCCCACAGGCACGCTCCAACATCTAGTGGAAAGCCTTCCCAGTGCAGAGTGCGGAGCTTATTATAAGGACAAAAATCTGGGACGGGATGGGATGGGATGACACGGACCTCTCGTAAGCCTCCTCTTCCTCCCACTGTCCTATTGGAGAAAAAACATATATGAGTGTCATGGTCGGGTGTCCACTGACTTTGGTCCATATAGTGTATTTCCCATGGGATAAATGACAGAACCTCTTGAAGCAACAGCCTCGAGAAAACGAAGGTCTCAGCCAACAGGGCATCGGGATCATTTCTAGTTTCTCTGAAAAGTAGGACAACCATCATGGTATTTCCTAAAGGTGTCCAAAACGTGTTGCGCATGTGGATCTGTACAGTGAATATAAAAAAGTCCGCGCAGACCTGGGAAAATGAAACCGAGATAAAATCATGGTAAAACCTTTCATACCTTTATGTGAAAAGTATACATAAATATTAAGTAAAAATGAAATCTTTTGATTTCATTACACCACTTAGTCTTTAAAGTAAGAGTCTGTTATTGAGACACGACTTGACTTGGCAATATTTTCCCATTTTTTCCTCAAAAAACTTTCCTGAGCTGTCAGATCCTGAGGGCATTTCCTGTGCAATTTCCGGTGCCTCGAGTCACCCCACCGATTTTCAGTTGGACTCAGGTTCAGGCGTTGGCTCGGCCATTCAGAAACAATGACCTTCTAGGCCATTCCTTTCTCAGTATATGTTTGAATGTATTGCACTAAAACCGACTGGATTTTGGTGATATTCATTATTCCCTCAACCTTGATTAAAAAAAAGAAAAAAGACCAATTCTGGCTGAATATGATGTTCCTTTGGTCTCCTTTGTGGCCAACACATGTTTTATAATTATGAAATTATTATACAATTTGGAATTGTTCTTATATCAAACCTCAGCACGGTTCGCCAGACGGTTTTATTGGAATTTAGTTGTGATTAGATGGGTCTTGTTTTTTGGGGGGGGTTTTTGTGAGAGAGAGGGCTTCTGTAAAGCCACCCAAGCCCATAGTCCAACCTTGTGAAGAATACAAGAGATTGTTTCACATGCAGAGAGTAATCGGTACTTATGAGATGTTCCTGCAGATATTCCTTGGTTTTGTGTCCGATTCCCTGGAAAGTATTTATCTTGTTCTTTTGTGAAACATTTTGGAGGCACATCCTGTTCTTGGTGATATCATTGTGGTACTCCATTTTCTCCATTTGTTGATTATGGCCTTCACGGTGTTTTATGGTACATCTAATGTTTTGGAAATCCTTTTGTACCCCTCTCCTGATTATGATCTTTCGGCAAATGAGATACGGTCCAGGCTTTGTAAGCTCTTAGAGGAACATGGGTTTAGCATTTGGATGAACCCAAGATTATGCGAAGAAAATCCTATAGAAACAGCTGGTCTTTATTTGGGGTTAATCGGAATAATTTCATTGATGACAGCGGGATGATGATTACTCTTGAACACGAGATTGATTCATTCCGAACACAGCTACATCACCAATCTTTTCAAATCAAACCAATCATTTCAAAGTGAGGGTGGAAAACATTCTGATATGATTTATCTTAGATTCATTGTACTTAAGCATAAAACAAAACATGCCATTTTAACAGGGGTGTGTAAACATTTTGTATTCACTGTATGTATGTATGTGTAGATTGGTGTCTCTGGAGAAAATACCAACTCTCGACACCATGGAGTCCAAATGCATGAGCCCAAAATTATTCCTTTAAACTTTGTGGGGTCTTGTTTTGTCTTTTTTCCTTCTCTGAACTACAATTGAAGCCAGCTGCATTTGTGCTGATGTCTGGTGGGCGGGGGGGGGGCTCTCTAAAGGAGAAAAAACAAAAAGCTCATTTGAAACGCTCTCTTTACACCGCCGCCTGCATGCCAGCTACTGGATTTGGAAGTACGTATGGGAAAATGTATCTCAAATAAGAAAAGTTTGCGTCACATATTAAGGTGTAATGTCATTAGTGGATATGAAGTAACTGCGTTTAGTAAGCCTCAGTTATGAGACTGGAAGTTGTTCTTTAAAGTTGAATAAAATGAAAACTAAAAGGCTTTCAAATCACATGAGCCAATATTTTATTCACAACAGAACACAGATAACATAACAAATGTTCAAACCTGGAAATTGGACACCTTTATCCACTAAATTAACACATTTCAAATGTGATGCCTGCTACAGGTCCCAAAAAAGTTGTCACGGGGGAAACAAATGGCTGAAAAAGCAAGAAAGTTTAAAAAGACTCAGCTGGGAGAACATCTAGCAACTAATTGCGTTAATTGA
>JAQMCW010000012.1:18705740-18717408 GCA_030068335.1 Chrysichthys cranchii
TGAAATTAGTGCTGGATGATATATCTGACCTGTCTGACGATGATTTTGACGATGCGGAGATGGATAGCGAGAGTGAACCCGAAACGGCAAGGGCTTCTAGCGATCTTGAAACTGACACCACAGGGCCGTCTACAAGGGGAAAAACTCATCAAGCTTCCACTCGTTCTGCCGCATCATGTAAAGATGACACCACCGCAACAGTTTCTACTGGTGCAAAGTCAAAGCGACGGCCCGGATTTACGCATAAAATATTCAGCACTAGGGGCAAAGTAAAAAAAAAAAAATTTTTTTCAGCACTGAACAGGTTAAAGAAAAGTCCTGAAAGGAAGCTGAAATTCCAGGTTAATGCTTGAAGGTTATGTTTTATAGGGTGAGATTTAGATTTGGGATAAAACACAGGTCAAGGACAAAAAAGCAAGCAGAATAGCATTTTTGTGGAGGCGTCCATATTGGTTTTCCGACTTGTACAAGGGGAATGCAGTCGAGTCAGACGTGATGTGATTTCCCAGCTCCGAAATCCAACTGGTTAGGTGAATGGAGCGCAGAAGGGCCCATTTTCTGTTGCGTGCATTTACACGGTAACTTCAGTCGTATGTTATTTGTTCTTTCGTTTTATTTGCCTTCAAAGCTGCGGCGTTTCCCCGTTCAGAAAGTTGTACGTTTCAGAAAGTCAAACTCCTAAATGGTAAATATTTCTCTTAAAATAAATAAATAAATAAAAAAAAAAAAAACATTCGCAAATCCAACATCAGCACGTTCCTGATTTTTTTTTTTTTTGTAGCTATATTAAGATCTCTTTATTTATTTATTTGTTAATTTATTTTCTCGTTTTTTTTTTTTTTGTTTTGTTTTTGTTATTTTTTTTTTAACACAGTTGATGAGCACACAGCCTGAGAAGGTGTTCATCAAGAACAAGGCTGCTCAGGTGTTCGCTCTCACCTTTGTCATGGAGTACCTGACGCTGTGGCCCAAGTTCTTCTTTGACGTTCTCTCGCTGGTGGGCCTGAACCCCCACGGCCTGGACATCTATCTGCGCACACTCATGGCCATTGACGCCGAGGTGGTGGACAGAGACGTCTTGCACACTCCCGAGGTATGGCCCCCAGCCAACGTGACCAGGATGGCATTTGGGACATTTATGTCTCAACTTTCTCAAACTGCAGGAACTCTTGCTTCCAGATATTACACAGGGCCTCAGTTGTCAGGGAGATTCACAAAGGTTTCAGAAACATTGATTTTTTTCACACTTGTATGCGCGTGTTGATGAATTTGCATTCGGTGACACCCCCAAACCTCCATAAAAGGCAAAGCACACAGAGGTTGAAATGACAAGTAAATGGCACAGAAAGAGGGAGAACTAGCAGTTATTTTGGCTCCTGTTTGTCATTAAAAATGTATTTAATTTTTAAAAATCTGGGGTTGAATTTAAAAAAAAAAAAAAAAAAAAAAAAAAAAGAAAGAAAGAAAAAGTTTAATTTGATGTGAATTAAGTGAGGGGGAAAATGGTTTGAGGTCAAGTTGAAAATGTGTATATATGTCTACTGGACCCAGGCGATCGCGGACACACTGCACAGTGAAACGGCTAACTCCCTCCCTTTTAAACTGAAATGTCCATGCACCCTCAGCAACGTCCGTAGTAGTACAGTACATCATGATGGTAATAGTAATGTAGTACTAGTTGAGCTGGCCTAATTATAAAAATCGCCAGTAATGGATATACAAGTGGAACCTCGACTTATGAGCTGAATCCATCCTGAGACTCTGTTTGTGACCCGAATCAGTGTTTCCCATTGAAATGAATGTAAATACAATGAATGTGTTTCTTTATTTCAACTGTTATACACTTAGGCTTCTTACTCTCACTACCATTTCCACTTTCTTGAGACCCGTAATGAAGCTTATAGAGCAAAAATGCAGAGAAACACAACGAAAAAATGCGTCGAACACGTCCACACTGCGAGTGCTTGACCGGAAGTGAACATTTGTGGCGTGAAGCGTGGGTTGGCTGCTTGTACATCAGTCGAGGATTTGTTCAACGGTCGGTACAAAATCTGTTCGCGAATTTAGTTCGTACGTCGATTTGTTCGCCATCTAATGCGTTCGTGAGCCGGGGGTCGACTGTACTGCATGTCAAAATGGAACTCTGTGCGTGTGTACACGTTTGTACATGACTCGAAATGCTAATTCGTCTCAAATTCCAGTGTGAATCTTTTAACACCTGGTTATGACACACAGATCAGAGTTTTGTGACGCACTAGTCCCTCGTCTTTCGCGGGCCTACGTTCCAAATCTTCCAGCGAAAGATGAAAATCTGCAATACACGGATGCCACCCCCAAATTCTTTTTTTATTTTTTTATTTAATTATTATTTTTTTTTATATAGTTTAAATGATCCTCCCACACTGTTTAAACACTTTCTAGACACAAACACAAAGAAAACATTTGTGAGCATATAGCGAGGTGAATTTTGTGTCGATTTCATAGAAACATGACATTTATAGCGAGTACTGTAATGTGCTGTATACTATACTATACAATACTGTACCGACATAAGCAACTGGATTAAGAAACAGCTGTGACAAATTCCGCCGTCGAAAAATCCATCAAAACAATTCATCAGAGGTTTCGCGGATGCTGCGAAATACCTGGGAAATCCGAAAAACATTAGATATATTCTAAATAAAATTCCGCGAATAGCCGGGGACGCGAAATGTGCACCGCGAGATAGCGGGGGATGAGTGTATTAATATTCCACCTGTTTCTTTTCTGCAGGAGACTCGCAGGAACACACTAATTAAGGACAGCATGAGAGAGACGTGTATCCCAGCCCTGGTCGAGTCGTGGTACCAGATCCTGCAGACGTATCAGGGCAGTCACAGCGAGCTCACATGCCAGTGTCTGGAGGTAGTCGGCGCATACGTGTCCTGGATCGATCTCAACCTCATCGCCAACGACAGGTGCGACAGCCAATCGATTTTTCATCTTGGTGACAAAACACAGCCGTCACGTTACTCATGACCTCCCTGGATAGATGATGTCTCATTTGTGCCACAGAGTGCTAGAGTGAGAACGATTCAGGCTGAACTGTGTGTTTCGCAGGTTTGTGAATCTGTTGTTGAGTCACATGTCGGTGGAGGAGCTGAGGGAGGAGGCGTGCGATTGTCTGTTCGAGATCGTGAATAAGGGCATGGACCCAGTGGACAAAACCAAACTGGTGGAGTCTCTCTCTCAAGTCCTGCAAAATGCCGGCTTCTTCAACGTGAAGCAGGTACGTGGGAGTAATCAAGTAACGATGGTGCGATTTATTTACACAGCGGCGGTCTCACATGGGGGAATTAGCGAAGGCCAAAGCAGCTAGGTGTATACGGTTGGAAGTGAATTCTGGTGAATTGTGGTTTGTCTCAGGAGGAGGACGTGGACTTCCTGGCTAAGTTTTCGCGCCTGGTGAACGGTATGGGTCAGGCTCTGGTGTTAAGCTGGACCAAGCTCACGAAATCGGGAGAGATGAAGGTCGCAGCAGAAACCCTGCAGGCTCTGGAGGCCAAAATCCCACTGATGCTGCAGCTGCTTATGCACGAGGATGATGACATCTCAGCTAACATAGTGGGCTTCTGTTACGACTACTTACATGTGCTCAAACAGGTATACACACACACACACACACACACACACACACACACACACAGAGAAACACCAAAGGTAGCATTTGTGATGTATGTTTCATATATACACACAAAAAACAGGCAGTAACGCACTGTACAGTACACCGATACACAAGGGAACTCCACAAGTTGCAGGAGAGAGTGAGGCATCACGCAAGGAGAGTGACTCATAGATCCAGGTGTCATCCGTATGTATCGTATGTGTTATGCTGGCCTGTCGGCGATGCCTGCATGCGAATCTTAAATATTTTCTAAATATTTTACTGTTTTTTTAGCGAGTGGCAATCATCATCGGGCATCCAAGTTGGGCCTTTGTAACTAGGGGAGCGCTTGTGTATCTCTCCTACTTGGGGCTAGGAAACACATCATATATTTGGTTTGATCTTGTCACATTTTTTAGCTCATGTGTTTAAGGTGTTCTGATCCATGTACTGTCTCCTCTACAGCTTCCTGTCCTTACTGATCAGCAGAAGACTAATATCGAGGTAAGAAATGATCCTTCAGACCATTTTCTCGCTTCCCGTCATACGTCAGTGCCATTTATTAGTCTTAAGGGCCTTGTGCTTAAGCCGTTGGACTGCTGATCGGAAGGGTGTAAGTTCAGATCCCAGCACCAACAAGTTCCATTGCTGGGCCCTTGAGCAAGGCCCTTAACCCTCACCTGCTCAGGTGTATAAATGAGATAAATGCAAGTCGGTCTGAATCAGAGAATCTGCCAAATAAGGCAAATCATTGTAATGCATGTATGTGATGTTACGTTTGTTTTTCTTTGCTTTCGCGCAGGCCATCATGCTGGCGGTTATGAAAAAACTGACCTATGACGACGAGTACAACTTTGAAAACGAGGTAACGTCATCGTCATGAATGTGTCGTCACACCTAATGCAATGTGCGGAGGGTTTATTCACCGCTCTTTTGTTTACTATGGTATTTTGGCATCTTAAGGGCGAAGATGAGGCGATGTTTGTGGAGTACAGGAAGCAGCTGAAGATGCTGCTGGACCGCCTGGCTCAGGTCTCTCCTGAGCTCTTACTGGAATCTGTGCATAGAGTCTTCACCAGCACCATGCAGTAAGACCCGGCTACACCCCCAGGTCACACGTGCACAGTTGTGCCAAAGCTGTGCTGGCTGATTGCTGCAAATATAGTGTGTGTGTGTGTGTGTGTGTGTGTGTGTGTGTGTGTGTGTGTGCGTGTTGGCCGGGCGTGCGTTCATGCTTACACGCTCGCGTGCGTATGTGTATGTTTGTGATCTCAACTAAGGTGTAAATCCCTTTCTCTGCACGTGTTTCTATTTTCTTATTACTTTTTTTTTCTTCAAAATAAGAATGGAAGCACGTCATCGCCATGAGATCACGTTTCAAACTTTTATAAGTTTGTGTCATATAACGTGAACAGTTTTCATGTGCATTCCCAAGTAGCCTATAGTTTTACTCCAATTGAGTTGGGTGAAAAGGTTGTTTTAAATCAGAGTTATAAGATGGGGATAGATGCCAGTGTGCGCACTGCGTGCTTTTCATCGCCTTAAAGTGCGTTTATAAACTTTCAAACCGTTCTGTATGAGTACCCTTTACACAGTACCCTTATTATCCTTTCTATTCATTTAGTTATATACACAGTTTATTTAGTTCACGCTTAGTTTTTGCTCCTCGCGCTGGGACGGTCCAGCCAAGCTGCTGGCGTACACAGGAAACTGGATCCTACCAACCCAGGTTAACGCTAAGTCTCTTGGACGGCGTCTCTCGGCTCGTTTCGATGGTAAACAAAGCAGGCTGAAGTTTGAGGACTCCCTCCTGCAGAACTGCGAGGGCGCAGAGACAAAGAGAGTGTGTGCTTTTTGCGATTAGCTAAAAACTTTCATCCATATTTAAGGATGAAGGCTAAAGGGGCTTCTGCATAGTCACTGACCATAGGCGACAGTCAGATTAGCCAGAGAGTGAGAAGTTGTTAATGCGATAGTTTCGTTGTTTGAAACGCTGCTGTCATAAAAATGGCGTATGTCACCAATCTGTTGAATCTTGTTCTGAAATTGTTTTAGAGTGTGGCTCTAAAACAAAAACTTTGAACTTAGGCATTGCAAGTGATTATGTTGAGGGCATGCAAGAACAAGACCAAATTAGAATTAGAAGCTACGCCCGAGATTCTCCGTGCAGTGCTGAACTGCGCTCCTTGCCTTGTGCATGAAAAGAACAATGAAGAACTGAAGTCCTATAGTGCTCCTAAAGTTTCGTTGTGTGACACTGAACTGTGGAACTTGAAATGTGCTTGCGAGGAATGAAGTCTCAGTGGAAGCTGTGACTGAAGTCAGTGTTGTGCGTAACTCGCCTGGCGTTCGTGCAGTCGTTGTAGAGCGCCTCGAAGTCCTTACGGCTGATGAGCTTGCAGCGGTTCACGCCAGGCTGGATGGCTCCGAGGCCGCGCAGCACGCGCACCTGTTCCACTGTGCACACCACGGGCGAGATGTCCAGTCGCTTGAGTTTCGTGTAGACGGTATGCAGGCCGCCGACGAGGTGCTTTAGGAACAGGTCGAACACCTGTGGTAGGCAGATCAACTCCTGTCCGTCTACGGTGAACGAGGCCACTTTGACCCCGTGCACGTCGACCATCTTGCATTCATTATTGCTGTGGTTACTCGTGGTTCCGACGGGGCCGTTGTTGCTCGCATGGCCGCTTCCTCCGCTGCTGAGGAAGGCACTGATCATATTGCCGGTGAGCCGTGGAGACTCGGATGGGCTGGAGTAAAGCGGGTCTGGCCGGAATAAAGCGCCCGTGCCCTGTGTGGAGCTCGGGGAGAGCACCGGCGGAGTTGCCGACACGGCCATATTTATTTCTTTTAAGTTTCTTCCCTGATCCTATTCAATCTCCCGCACGCACCAATTTGCGTTGCTCGTTCCTCCTTTCCCCGCTTCTCATGCGACAGGCAAAACCAGCACGCTCCTCGTGGACGGGACGGTTCACATTGAAGAGGACAGCGACCCAGCGGATGCATTAAGCCAAACCCACCGTCGAGTGAACTGACACCTCTTTTCACCAATGAGCGGAGCCACAGCGCGCGCCTTCGCCTGCCTCCCTGGCGCTCCACCAGCGCGAGCCTCTTGTTAGTAGCGGTGCGTATTGGAACAGAAGTTTCGGAACAGACCGAGGTTTGAAACCCCAAAGGCAAATTCATGCAAATAAGATATTAGTTTTGTTAGACAATACATTCGCTGGGTTCCTTCATGAGACTAGTACCACAAATACAATTACCACAGGTCAGGTAGGCTAGAAACATCTCACAATAATAAATGACCAATTTAAAAGGTTGCATTTCACTTTCTGAAATCCTGCACGCACCATTTGCCGTTATAAGTTGCTGCACGGCTTTTTCGTATCCTCTGGGAGACCTTCGTGTCCTCTCGGTGATGATACAAGCGCCTTCATTTCCATGACTGTTAAAGCTCTTATTCAGCCCCACGTCACACACTGCCTTCTTCAAATTAGGTTTGCGGATTAGCAACTCGGGCATTATTTCTTGTGGGCCCTTTCATACTATTTTCTGTTGTTCTTTGCTGTTTCACAAGCAAATGTCTGGGTAGAGTAAAAAAAAAAATGGTTTCCTCAAAATTGCGTGCTTCTGCTCTATTTTCAGTGTACAGGGTTAAAAAGTAGAGTGGAAGCACAATTACAGAAACTTTTTTTTTTAGATACGTACCAAATGTTATCTGATATAGAATCAGTTTTTTTCTTCAACAGAATCATTCTTAAAGTCTTATGTAAAAAAAAAAAAAATTGAGAAAGAGACAACGTGTTCCGTTTTTCACTCAGAAACCATGGGGTTTGCAAACTTTTGTCCTCAAATGTTTATTCCACTTCATGCAGCCGTTCATATCCCCCGGACGGACAGTGGCCACGTCGCAAAGCGCCCGCGACCGCTCCAGTGTACAGAAGAAATCGAGACGTAGAGCTCAATTATTTTGTCTATAATAATTAAGAAACGATATTTAATTAACTTTTTTTCCCTTGCACATATGTAACTACATATTCAAGTATTTTTATAGGACAACTAAGAATTAATGAGTAGTCACAGTGAAACAGCCAACTTGTAACAAGTTTAGACACAAATAAGGTGAGGGAATGAATGAATGAATGAATGAATGAATGACGTGTCTGGGGAGTGCGAGAGTATAGATTACGAATTCTTCTCGCTAGCCTAGGATTACTCCTCTGCTGTGTGGTGCACAGTGCAGGAGTTTTGTTCCAAAATAGCCCAGTTTAATGCGATGGAATGTACGTGCCAAGCCTCTATGAGTTAGACAAATCGTCGTCTCTAATTGGTTAAATAATTCATTTATTACAAGTAAAACGTGCAATAGGTAGAGACCCTATTAATTATTATACGACTGATTTACATGAGTAGCCTATAATATAACATTGTCCACAATTATGTTTTCCAAAATGCTAAAACATTGGTGGAGGGCAGCGTTCTTACTGATCTTTTTATGGTCACATGAAGTTTGTCACCAAAGAGAAATAAAAGGTGGGAGCGTTATCCGCTGGCTATTATTTCATACAAGGCTAAACGTTGACCCACGTTAGTAATATGTGAATTGATCACATTCGCGCTACGAGTCAACCTCTTAGATTTGATATTTATTTAAATTAACTTTAGTATTAACAAGGGAATCACGTTTTAAAGAGAAACTATATGTTTATCTATAAAGTAGCCTATACATAAAATTTTGTCGTCAAGCTGATCGACTACACATTCCTATTGTTTCAGCAAAGTTTGCTTCATCAGAGCAAGTTTAAGAATTGGGGAGGTCACATGACATACTTCTCCACCTTTCTACATCGGTCGCACGTGATTACACTGAGTTAGATTAAGGCAGTTTGTTTTCGTGCATCCAGCACAATTTGATCATGTAATTGTAAAGCCCTCAGTATAATCAAACCCTGCACCTCCCAAACGAGACAGATGGGGCCAAAACGTTGCCATGAAATTAATATAGGAATCAGACCTAACCTTTGAGCTTGAACAACTTCAGACGGAAGATTAATATTGTAATGAGAACTTAAATGTCATGCAATTTTTTCCCACGAACCTGTGAAAATTAAAACGCTTGTTGGCAATCTGGAAAATTGGATACATTTTTTACCTGGGTTTAATTGCACGTTGCCCCTCTTTGTCTCATATGTAGCCAAAACTTAATATCTCGCTGATTACAATTCCCACAGTAAACATATATGCTTGTCCCATTTATAACTTCAGCACCACCCTAAAAACTGATACGTGTTGTTGTTTTTTATGTGTAGGCTTATATGCATATTCATCTCTCATTGCAGAATGTGTCTTTCAGTTCACTGCACATTTTCACTCTTGTATACTGAATTTTCTATTAAATGTATTAGCATTATTTATATACTGTTCCCCCCAAAAAATCATACTGCAAAATATTTCTGGAATTTGCTTTTCAGTATAACATTATCCATGCTATTTGGTATTCCATATAATTGGCAATAGTCTCCAAAGTGTTGTCATGTGGCATTAGTTTTGGTTTTTCAGACTCAGAGAATGTTTTGAAGCTAAATTAATGCCTTGTACAACATTTTGATTTTAAAAATGTTTCTATGCTGGTTTTATGGAATTGAAGTCTCTCTGATCCTGGATCTACAACTTAATTTTGGGTAAGACTGGGCTGTTGTTCAATCCATTGTGCTGCTGTAACTCAGGTTTAAGCAGTTTGCCAAACACTATTCATTTATTTTCAGGCCAGTGTGAAAATGCTTATGCTGTCTACATAACTACCTTAGTATGAAAATTTTCCCGTATAGTGATAAAACTGAAAACATGCGGGGGCTGGAGCTAGCACAGGTGGAAGCAACCAGAAACCAGTCTGCATTTCCACTTGTTTAAAAGACGAACCATTGTATAATCTGAGGTAAAACTTTACCAATATCAAAATTAATAACATTCCTGAAGGATTTCACAAGAAAATATTTAAGCATGTTTAATTCTTCCATGTCTTTATGCAGTGCAGAAAAATCCCCATAGACACTTATTCTAAGCAGGATATTTTTAAAATCACTTTTAGCTTTGTAGTCAATAATTTTAGAGTAGTTTTCATTAATACTAGTATTAGAAATGTACATAATGCTACATTGCTATAGCATTAGGGTTCACAACCTGGCCTGATAATTCATCTTCTGGAACCAAAAATGGTGGAAAGGCATGGAACAGTTCAGTATTTGAGTGTGTGAGAAAATGTGAGTTGGATGTTGCTGAGTTAAAGCCTTGTTGCATTTTAGTATTATTAGGTCTTTATGTTAGTGTTATTGTATTGCAAAATATTACAGTTGGGCCAAGCTCAGATCACCATCTCTGCATGAGGTCATGAAATATGTATACAGATCAATATCCATAATAAATTGCAAATGATTGTGATTTATTTCCCCCCTAATTTTACTGTCCCTCTTAAATTTATTACAGTTTTCATGTCATTGTCTCTCTGCAATATGCTACACTTCAACAGACAGGTACTTCATTTGGGCTGTTAAGGCTTGCCCAAAATGCTGCTGAACTCTTAATTTATGGTATAATATCACCCTTTAATGCTACTTAAGAATGGACAAAATTGTACTCTATGTACTTAATTTCAGCTAAGAGAGCTGCTGTGAATAATTTAATAATCTTATTTCTGTTGGCCTCCAAATCAGGGGTGACTTGGACTGAAGAATAAAAAAATGCATTTACTGTCAGTGCAGCACTTTTTTAAAATAAAATTAGTTTATGAAACTGACTAAATGTTAGTTTAAAGCTATAAACATGATTATAAAAATACAGTGATAAGCTCCTTTTGTTATCATTTAATGGTGATTATTATTATTGTTATTATTATTATTATTATTATTATTATTATTATTATTGTTGGAAATAATAGTATTAGTAGTAGTAATAGTATGTTGTGGTTGCATTATTAAGATTTTACTGTTCTTTTGGACAATATACGTCTGACTGAACAGTCACAAGAGTATTATTTACATTAACAACCTAAGCTGCTTTACAATGTGTAAAACAACTGCATATACACGTTATATTGCAAATTTATCCAAATTATGTAAAGTATTCTATAATTTCTATTACATGCATATTCTCTATTTACTGTATATAAGAATGGGAGATTCTTATTCAATTCTATTCAATTCTAATTCAAACCTAATTTCATTGTACTCATATAGTGATGATAAAGGTCTGCTGTTATCATGAATTACTCCACTCTGTGCATGACTTGCTCCCCAGCACCATGAATGGTGTTCATGGTTTTCTTATGTATGTACATCTTTGTTTGCATTTTTTGTATGTCTTCTGTTAATGTCTTGTTTCTGCACCATCTTGTCATGGGTTTATCTTCCTATTCTGTATTGATTGTTTTATCTCTTAGTTCCTGCTTAGTGTGTCTTTTTTTACCTTGTATTTTTGATTAATTGTTGCGTAAACTCACTATTGTTTCGTCATCGTTATGTAGGTTTCTAAGCCATTTTTCACTTGTTTCCTTGTATCTTTGTTCTTGTATTTCTAAATAGTTTTGACTCACACTTGTTCTTACACTTATCGTTAGGAATGAACTTTGTGTTATGTACAATCCGAATTCCAGAAAAGCTGGGACATTCTTTAAATTTCAATAAAATGAGAACTAAATGACTTTCAAATCACATGAGCCAATATTTTGTTGACAACAGGAACATAGATCACATAACAGAAATTTCCGGTTCTGGGTCACTCCTCTTGCGGTCGACCGGTCGGAGCGCTGAGCGGTTTTTTTATTTTTTATTTTTTTTTTTATTATTATTATTTTTTTTGTTTGTTTGTTTGTTTGTTTGTTGTTTGTATGTTTTAGTTTGTTTGTTTTATTACTCTGTCGTAATGTTTTTTCTCGGAATCACTTTCACGTTGGCCTGATGTGCAATACCTTTTTATCACTTTGTCACTCTAACCAAATTGTCACTCTAATTGTACTCTCGTATCTATATT
>JAQMCW010000012.1:18790213-18810002 GCA_030068335.1 Chrysichthys cranchii
CTCCGCAGAGTAAGTGACAGCGAGCGAGCAACAATCTTAGAGTCCATGGTCACGAGCGAGTCAAGTGAGATTTTTTTCCCCTCTCGCCTCGCCTGTTTTTACAATATCCAAGCTCAAACTATTTTCTAAACTGGACTTTCAAAGGAAACAGGAGGGAATAAATAAAGTGTGTGTGTGTGTGTGTGTGTGTATCCATAATGCAGAAATCACGTAACGAAATCCTACTGCCTCACCAGCCACGAACCTCACCGTACGTCACTGGTGTACGACGCCCGTCCTCAGTTGGAAATGCTGTATGAAATGTGATCACAAGCGGTCACTGGAAACACCTCCAAATGCCAGGTGGGAGCAGCTACATGTTTGGGACCAGGTCCTTTCAGGCAATGGGCTGAGAGGAGTTTCCAGTCTCAGCCCCACAGACGGCGAACACCCAGCTGAGACACACAGGCTGAGAGAGAGAATCGATAGTGGAGTAGAGCGGTGAGTTGATCACGCGCAGCTCTGAACCGGCATCTTTAAGTCTTTTGGCTCGATGTGTTTTTGAAAGAGCTTCACATTGTGATATATTTGTCTCCACTTGTAAACTATTTATTGCACTGGGGAGAGTTGTGCCCCCTGGCTTCATCAGCGCACAGGACACCACACCACCAGAAGGGCCTTGAGGGATGTGAACTAAAAGACGGCGAAAGATATGTTTTCTGTTCACAACAAATACCTGTGCAGAGTACAACTAACGCATTCGGCTGACATATGCCTGGGGAACTGTTACTAAGGGGCTTTAGGGGGTACAGCGTCTATCTCTGGCATATGCCCAGCTCACCACAAGTCCCATAGGTACTCCAAGCTATGTCCATAGCTGTCGGCTACCTCGTTGTCATACCCTTTTCAGAGGCAATGCAAATTACATCGCTCTTCTCATGTCGATTTTCCAAGCACACGATTATGGAGGCTTGTTTTTGTGAGCTAATTAACCAGTCGTTCAGGCGGACATAGCTCGGGTAAAGTCAACCCGTTTTTCTGATTCTACCGGGACGTGATTCTGGGTTCAATTTTGAGGACTGGTCCTTGGTACTGAGTGAATTGCACTCATAATGTTCCTTGCTGTTTTAGAGTGCCCACTAAGACCTACCCCCAGAGGGAGACAACAATCACTAGTGGGGTGAGGATAGCATGGATAGAAGGTGAAATATTGGAATAAAATGAATATACAGTACAGAGGAAATTACACCGTATTAGCTGTGTAAATATACACACTTAGGTGATGTGAAAGTCCATATTATAGAACACGCTGACTGATGTTCGGGATGTAAGAAATGGGCTTAGATTTTTTTTTTTTTTTTTTTTTTTTTTGCGGTGGTTTACCGCCAGCTTGGGTTGCCAGTAAAGTACTGTAAAATTCACACTAAACAAACGTAAAACATATTTCCGGTGAAGTATGGTAATATCTTAATGTTATAAATGAACAACACACTCGGGTGAGCTGAAGGTTAAGGGTTTTGTCGTTAATGCTAGTCCTGGGATTATTAACCCTGCACCAAGCCCTCAGTGGTTCAGCTACCTCGAACACTGGCTTACGTCCACTGAGAGATTGGGTTGCACCAATGCGAGGTGTTCAAGCTAGTTGTGGTGGTTAATTAACCACTTAGCATTGTGTTTCAGGTAAACTGGTCATGTGTTCAAACCCTAGCTCTGTCAGGCTACTTTAATCGGGTCCTTGAGTAAAACTCTACATCTCTGTTGTATCTCGCATTGAGAAAATGCAATGCGACACTTTAAACTACGTAAGATGGTACAGTACTTTACCGTAAATAAGTTTTACAGTTCTTTACTGTAAATTTCCCAGGACTTTACTGGCAACCCAAGCTGCCAGGAAATTTCCATAAAAATCTAGGGTCATTTTTTTACACTGTGGATTTAGACACAGATGTTGGAAGTTGCCCCCCTTCACGAATTGACCACCAATGTTTAAGTGTGGTTTGGAAATGATTCGGTAAGTGCACGAAAGGCAAGTTCATGTTGCACAACAGCTAACTTATCATTTGCCGATGCTAATAAACAAACACATTGCCGGACGTTTCGTAGATATTAAAAGTCCGGCGTAAACGGCACAGAATATCAAATGGCACGTAAGACAAATGTTATTTCTCCGCATCGATCTCTCCATATCTGTGAGAAAATCTTTGGTGCAGATAGCCCCACCGTCTCTCACCCTCTCTCTCTCCCTCTCTCTCTTTGTCTTTTGCTCACTCTCTTGTCGTTGCCAGAAGCAAATCACAGCAAGCTCAGGTGGGCAGCAATCAAGGGACTCACTGCACCTTCAGTAGAAGAAATAGCATATGTCTGGTGTAGCACTCTTCCAAGAAACAGAAATGCACCGAAAATAATTAGGATTCATCGGAGATTTCTGATCAACGGAAGTCCAATGTAGGGTAGTAATTTGTGGGTAATGCTGGTTTATAGATTGCCTGTTATGTATCACGGGTCTTATTCACACCTAAAAACGCACATAGAACTCCCAACCTTGGTCCTGGGGAATCTCTGGTCCTACACATGGCAGTGTTTTTCTTTCTCTTAACACGCCTGGTCCAATGAGTCAGCTGCTTAACAGCATGTTAGGAGTCTAAGCAGGTGTTACAGAGCGGGGAAAAACACCACAATGTGCGTGTCTGGGGGATCTCCAGGACAATAAGTGCACTATAAAATATTCTGGGAGTCGGTGATGTATAGGCGTGCATTAGGTCTGCATGGTGTCGTGCTCAGCATGGTAACTTGGGCTAAACTGGTGTGGGATGCAGCAGTTTTGGACTACAGTGCATTTTTTTACTTAGTCAAGGTGTTAACGAAAGATGCAGACTGTTCTCTTGGAGCAGTATGACTATTGGAGTAGGCATGTAACAGAGGCCAATTAATTTTTTTATATAATTCAGTTTGACGCAGATATTTCCGTACAAAGTGCTGATATTATGCCAAAATCGAAGCATTTTCTGGTAGATTTGGTTGACACCATCAGTCTAGCCAATGCAGCACCATCTAGAGCAACTCCAGTCCACTCACATCTTCGGTAAAAGACGTTTTAACCCTTTCTTCTGTCAGAAATGAATTAATCGGGCACTGCGTGCTCATAGGTAAGAGCAGTATGAACACAGTAGGTATACTGTAAATGTACACTGTGGGTTCCGCGAACGCAATTTGTTTTTGCACATACAACAGGGTTTCATTTGAGGTATTTCCGAAGCCCTGGATAAAATCAAATCCTGTGCATTTTTCCCATCCCAGGAACGACTCAAACTAGTCATTTTAGACTTGTTTTTAGCTATAAGCAATAAAATCACGTTTTGATGATGAGAAACGAAATATATCGTAACGTACACGACGTGTAATATGCTCAAGGCTTAAATCTGACTATGAAACGGTCTTCCCGGAAAAAAATGCATACAAATAATATGGACGCTACGCATCTTTGAAATCGCTGCTGGTGAAATAATCACCACGTAATTGCGATCCCGGAGAATGCCATATGTACGTCTCCCTCCTGGCTTAATCTGCCCTTTTCTCTTAACGCTTTACTCGCAGGATGGTGGTTCAGAAACCAAAATTGGGTTCTGCTTCCAGCCCTACGCTGATGTAATTTCCATGTTTCCGTGAAAAGGCGCGCAAGGTCAGCTATTCTACAAAAGGCTCTAGGATGAACAGTTTCACTGACGTTTCTCCCGGATCTTCAGAGGCGTATGGATGACTTCCAATCTCTCAAGTCCGGTCTCCATGAAACCGCCCTTACGTTTTGAGTCCAATACCAAGCTGTTGCCTTGACCAAACCTGGGGAATCTGGATCACCATCTTACCCATCACTTAAACGCATTTATCATAGACTGAGCTGCGCCGTTAGAAAGTGTAGGAGCTGAAGGTTTTGCATTAAAAGCCCAGAATCGCTGATCACTTGGCCTCCTAGGAAAACCAAAGCGCCTAATGAAGCATAAAAATTGCGATTAAAAATGTACTACTAAGTCCATCTACTGTAGCATGGAGAATTGAATTACTGTCTGAAGACCAGATCAAGTGTGAACACTTCTCATTGCAACTGAATGAATCACTGTGACAGACACTGCACAGCTAATGGTTTTTGTTCATATGTCACTTGAGGATTGTTCTACTGAGGAAGACTTTCTCACGATTAACCCGAGGGGCGATGGGATTTTCAATGAGTTCAAGTGCTTGCTCATGGAAAATAATTCCCCTTGACGAGCTGGTGGGTATCACAGCCATCTCCAGTAACATCAAATAGCATAGTTAGACTTCGTTGCTCTTATGCCGCAGCAATCCAATCCAAAGTTCCCCCAAAGTTTCGCAGTTAGTATTGTGTCATTTATAATCAAGCATTATCTCCTGAAGCACTGGATTGAGTTTCCTTACGATCACCTTATTCTGCAAGCTGAAGTGTGCTGATTGAGTCCAGGAAGAATTGAGCAGCATTTTGTAAAGCTGTCCAATGCAATTTTTTTTTTTAAAACGAAGAACGTGAGACGTGCCAAACGGACAGATAAGCTACAAGCCACAAAAACGGAGCTACTGTTTGCAAGGAAGAAATAAAGTCATCCACCATATGATCCATGTAGTGAAGGCATTTGAACAGAACTGGATGTAAGGATAATCTGACTTAGGGACACAAAACTGACACATTTTTCATGCTGAGCATGAAGAAAATGAAAGGTCCACGATGTTGTGGATGCATTCAACTTACTTCTAATAGATACCCTCTATTACCCCTCCCTTTCCAAGTGTGCATTAGAGCGTACAGAGGCTCTCGGGTCCCCGTAGCATACTTCCAAGTAGTTACATTCTGGGAGCTGTGGGACGGCGTTGGCCTGCTGCTGGCATGGGCGGTTCTGCTGCGATGGCGCGAGACTTGGATTGGCACAGATTGTCTTGCGCTTGAGGCTCCGTTGGCGATCAGTTGGAAACAGAGCAGACTATGCTGAAACTACAGTGAATCTGGTGCTACACAACTGAACCTTTGGATCATATAGCACATGGATGTACAGTAGATGTGGGTTGTTACAATGGCACTATAAATTAACTGTTGTGTGTCACATCTTTGGAAAGTTGAGTTCAATTTCTCTAGCCACACCCAGGCGTGATTACTGCCCCACCTGTTCTCAATCAAGAAATCAGTTAAATAGGACCTGCCTGACAAAGTGGGGTAGACCAAAAGATCCTCAAAAGCCAGACATCATGCCGCGATCCAAGGAAATTCAGGAACAAAGGAATGAGAAACAAAGTCATGGAGATCTATGAGTCTGGAAAAGGTTATAAAGCCATTTCTAAAGCTGTGGGACTCCAGCGAACCACAGTGAGAACCATTATCCACAAACGGCAAAAACATGGAACAGTGGTGAACCTTTCTAGGAGTGGCCGGCCGACCAAAATTACCCCAAGAGCGCAGCGACCACTCATCCAAGAGGTCAGAAAAGACCCCAGAGCAACATCCAAAGAACTGCAGGCCTCATTTGCCTTCTGTTAAGGTCAGTGTTCATGACTCCACCATAAGAAAGAGACAAATGTCCTGCATGGCAGAGTTCCAAGACGAAAACCACTGCTGAGCAAAAGGAACATAAAGGCTCGTCTCAGTTTTGCCAGAAAACATCTCGAGGATCCCCAAGATTTTGGGAAAATACTGTCTGGACTGACGAGACAAAAGTTGAACTGTTTGGAAGGTGTGTGTCCCGTTGCACCTGGTGTAAAAGTAACACAGTATTTCAGAAAAGGAACATCATACCAACAGTAAAACATGCTGGTGGTAGCGTGATGGTCTGGGGCTGTTTTGCTGCCTCAGGTCCTGTCAGCCTTGCCGTGGTAAACGGAACCATGAATTCTGCTGTCTACCAAAACATCCTGAAGGAGAATGTCCGGCCATCCGTTCATGACCTCAAGCTGAAGCGCACTCGGGTTCTGCAGCAGGACAATGATCCAAATCACACCAGCAAGTCCACCTCTGAATGGCTTCAGAAGAATAAAATGAAGACTTTGGAGTGGCCTAGTCAAAGTCCTGACCTGAATCCGATTGAGATGCTGTGGCGCGACCTTAAAAAGGTGGTTGATGCTTGAAACCCTTCCAATGTGGCTGAATTACAACAATTCTCCAAAGATGAGTGGGCCAAAACTCCTCCACAGCGCTAAAAAAGGCTCATTGCTAGTTATCGCAAACGCTTGATTGCAGTTGTTTCTCCTAAGGGTGGCCCAACCAGTTATTAGGTTTAGGGGGCAATCACTTTTTCACACAGGGCCTATGTAGGTTTGGATTTTTTTTCTCCTTAATAATAAACACCTTCATTTAGAAACAGCATTTTGTGTTTACTTGTGTTATCTTAGTCTAATAGTTAAATTTTTTTGATGATCTGAAACATTTCATGTGACAAACATGCAAAAAAAAAAAAAAAAAGGAAATCAGGACGGGGCAAACACTTTTTCACACCACTGTATATTTAGGATATTTCACTTTGCTGATGTGAAATCATCAGTGGCATGTCAATAACATACTTTAACATTAACCCCTTTTTGTCTGGTGAGATTGCAAGATCCTGAATTACAATTTAATTACTCTGTAATGACATTCGAAAAACAAATATTACCCAAAAGAAAAATGTGAGAAGGGAAAAGCACATGTGAAAAGGACTGGACGCAAGAAGACTCAATACCAGAAGCAGATATTTACCTTCCCCTCACACTCATCGTCTGAACTGAACTGTTAACCTTTGTGTTTCTTTTAAAACAGGCAGCTGATGAGAGAACATCCTGGAAGAAGTAACTCAGCCATGGAAAGCAGGATCCAGGAAGCTTAAACCATACGTTTATCACACAGGGGTCTGGTTTAAAAGGACGCCTGGACACTGAACACTCCACGCTATCATGATTCAAATCCGTTAATGAACTAAGAGCCGGGTTGCATCGTCTCCACGCTTCGCTCCGATTCCCGGACGAGTGACACACTGGACGCACGATTTAAGTCTTTGTCAAGGGCTTGATTATTGAGAAGAGAAGCACTGTAGGCCATCGTATAACACAGTATGATGCTGATGCGCTAGTTTTCCAGTTAGCAAAGAGCTTACAGAGTACACAGAAAATCAGAGATACACGTGGCACAGAATTGGCTGCAGTCAGAGTTGACGAATTAGCGAATGAAAGAAAGAACAAGAGGACTGCACTTTTCTCTTCCAAGCCTGCAAGGCTGTCCTATAAAAGGAAATGCCAGGTGTCCAGAGACGCCCACGGACTGACGTGAAATAAAGAAGTCGGTGGAAATAAATAAGTCTGATCTGGCTTAGCCTGAGACATTTCTTGCTGGTATTGCTTCTCAGATATACAGTGCAAGATAAGCAAACAAACAAACAAACAAACAAACAAATAAATAAATAAATAAGAAAATGACCAAGTAAACAAATCTACCTTAAATATTGGCACATGTATGTAGAATTTCCTGTTATACAATTACAATGAACCAAATATAAGATTAGAACCTTGCTTCTAGACATCTTTACTTTTTATAGTTTTACGACTATTCCATTAAGTGGTACTAAGTCTAATTTGCTCATGTTAAGCATTTAGTTCAAGAAATTAAGCTTTTATTTGGTTTACTGTCATCCTATCATCATATAAGTTCTCAGTGCTCCCCTAGTTCCTATGGGCTTACGACTTACGATTTTTCGAAGTTACAATGACGAGTGCGATACGCTAAAAATTATAAAATATTTATAAAATATTTAAGATTCGCGGACAGGCATCACTGGTAGACCAGCATAACAACGTGTGCGTACAATACATTCGGACGACGCCCGGAAGTACGTGCCACTATAACATTCTGATGTTGCGCGACACCTCACTCTCTCCCGCGACTCTCGGAGTTGCCTTGTGTATCAGTGTACTGTATACTGCATTACCGCCTGTTTTTTCTGTGCTTGAAGAGCTAATTTTAATTCAAAAGCATGTCTTCTAAATGCCAAGCATGTCTCCTACAGGAAAAGACTCTTCGGTAGGCTAGGCTAAGCTAGGCTATGCAGTGGTTCGACATACGATATTTTCCACTTATGATGGGGATATCGGAACGTATCTCCATCGTAACCTGAGGACTAGATGTAATAGGAAATACAGGATACATCTGACTGTATTCAAGGTAAGTCCACTTGCTAAAATGTTGTCTTTTGAAGCATATATATATATATATATGCCATTATGCGTTCCTGAGTAAGCATCCCCGCAGCATTTCTCGCTTCGTTTTGTGTTCTTTGTGCCGTTTTGGAGCTTTATTTGTCCTGTATCCTGTGTTTTCATCATGGGTCCTAAGAAAGTGAGGAGCAAGGCTGGTTCTGAGAAGAAGAAGAGGCCACCTTCACCTATCTTACCTTAGATATAAAGCGGGAAATCATTGAAAAACACGCTCAAGGTGTGCGCGTCACAGACTTGTACGAGGAGTACGGGCGGAGTAATTCTCCCGTTAAGATAAGTTTAGTGCTAAAGTGTAGCATAAGTTTAGCGATACGTAAAGTGTAGAATAAATTTAGTGATGTCCTGTAAGCGTATAGCAAGTCCCTTTAAAAACAGGTACAATATCCATCCATCCAGCTGCTTATTCACTGTGGATCTTGGGGAAGCTACAGCCAATAATACCTGAATTCAGGTGAGAGGTGGGGTTACACCCTGGGCAGGTCGCCAACCTATCACTGGGCTTACACGGAGACGAACAGCCACTCGTACTCACGTTCACACCTATGGGCAATTTAGAGTAGCCAGTTGGCCTAATCCACCTGCCTTTGGACTGTTGGAGAAAACCAGACGGTGCACTTTTAACCTGATTTACGATGCAACATGTTCTCTGTCCTTTTTGTGTCCTTTTTAGGAAATGAGTTAGCGCTTTGGTTAGTTTCACTTCCCTTTCTTTACTGTCAAAATATCCTCACTTGCAGACCACAGGACTTATCAGCAAATTAAATTTGTCAGCACTGTATAAATATTCTCCATAAGCACCACCAGTAGCTCCTTTGACCTGGTCAGGGTGTGACTCGATTCTTAAGAATCTGTCCAATAATAAAGAGTGACTCTTTTCTTCTGCTTGGTGTCCCCAAATTTCTCATAGGTGGAGTTCCATGGCAGGGGAACCAGGAAGAGAACCCATTCAGGTAAGAGAAGAACACACAAACTTCACACAGGAAGGTCCGAATCGTCCAGCAGGCTTGAACCCAGAACCTTCTTGCTGGGAGGTGACAGTGTGAACTTCTGCACCACCGTGTGGCCCCAGTTATTCTGATAACCTGTATCAGTATTATCTTAAAGATGTAGCGGTAAAGGTGGTGATAGTTATGTTGCCCAGAATGTCCATAATTTGCATTTCCTGTTACAGAGCCTCCGACTTCATCTCCATTTACGCCTGTCTGCAAACTGTTTCATGATGATGATGAAATAGGTGTTAATCAAAATGAGTGATTTTTTTTTTTAAGTTAAGTTTATAAAAAATCGATGCATTGGCACGCTTAGGAAAAAAGGGTCCTTCAAGACATTCAGGCTTAGGAACCTTTGCTGAAAGGAGCTCAATTAGTTATAGGGTTCTATGCTGAACCTTTTGCAGTTCCACTAGCATGACAGAAAGTAAAGAATGCTTACGCATGTTAGCTTGAACTTTTTTCCACTAGCTTTGCTTTGATTATACGAATGATTTCCTGCTTTAACTTTGCTTAATTTTAATTCGTGAAATAAATTGATCAGAGTTGCATGCTGGCGCCTCAGGCAGTGCTGTTGCTTCAAAGCTCCAGCGTTTCAGCTTGAGCTCTGAGTAGAGGCTCAGCAGAGTCCCCCCTCCCTGCCCCAACCTCCCAAAAAGATGCCAGAAGGTGAACTGAATGATTAAACAGTCTTCTCACAGCAAGTTTTTTTTTTTTTTTTTTTTTTTTAAAAAACCTCCTTTCATCCAATGAGCTAATAAACTATACAGAGGGTTTTATAGAAACACACTCTACAACCAGACATAATTATCTCAGTAAGGTTCCTAAAGGTTACGTTAGTTATACTACTCAATTCAAAGAGTACAAACCAGACCTCTGGGGTGGCCGAGTCAGATCCAGGGAGCTAGGCTAGCATGTAGCAAAACACTAATCTACTATTAACCAGCGAAAATAAAATAATGTGTCCCGCCTTACCTGTGTATGGCCTGAGTAGGATCTCTGTTGGATAAAATCTTAGCTAACATAACACTAGGCTACATCTTATAGAAGTATACTAGCGTAACAAATTCCATAAATCTAGATAATGGTAGCTAATAATGATCAGATAATAATCTGATGTATATAATGAACATCAAAAAAGATTGACAAACATTTGCTGGACCCCCGCCCCCACAAAGTGGTCAGAGGGAATAGGGAATACTTGACTTCTGTATGTGTTTGTGTGTTAGCTAGCAAAACTTTCTTGTTCCTGCATGACATTACACTTTGTGACAAAAAACAAAAAGGTCACTATTGATGAACTTTGATGAAATGAACTTTATTTAACATGCATTAATATGCATTATTATTCAAGCTAGTCAAGCGAGTTGTTCAATTTCAGGTCATGTGACATGTATCTGCCCTTCGGGGTAACTGACTGCAGTGTCTCCAGTGAAAATTCACTTACTCTCACTCATCTTCTGCCACTTAATCCTTAATTCGCCGAGCCACCGCAGGGCGACGCACAGAGTCAGACGACCGTTCACACCTACGGCCGATTTAGACTCGCAAATTAGCCTAATCCCCTCTGTGCATGTCTTTGGACTGTGGGAGGAAACTTGAGTACCCAGAGGAAACCCCCACGAACACGGGGAGAACATGCAAACTCCACACAGAAAGACGCCCAGGTCGACCCCGGAGATCGAACCCAGGACCTTCTTGCTGTGAGGCAACACGGCTAACCACCACACTGACGTGTTGCCCTCCAATGCAAATTAACGTTGGAATGAATTTTTACTAACAAATTTCTGGTGAAATGCTTGTGAACCAGGGCTGAACTAAACACAAGAACTGTGGATCTGGAAAGTGAGGAGAAATAAAGCAGAGACCATTTCAAGTGCTCAGGATTGAAGGATTCATTGGAGTTCAGAGACAACACACAGACCAACCTCAGATATCTATCTATCCTAAAAACAACGCATTACAGTCCTACTATGTGAGCAGTAAACTACAGTATATATCGTGGTCCATTTTATGAAGAACCCCTGTACATTCATACAGTTATCTAATCAGCCAATCATGTGGCAGCACCAGTGCAGTGTATAAAATCATGCAAATACAGGTCCCGAGCGTGAGGTAATGTTTACGTCAAACATCACAATGAAGAAAAAAAGTGTGAGCTCTGTGACCTTAACCGTGACATGATTGATCGTCGGTGCCAGATGGGCTGCTTTGAGGTTTTCAGAAACTGCTGATCTCCTGGGATTTTCACACACAGCAGTGTTACACAGAATGGTACAAAAAAAGAAGAATATTGAGTAAGTGACAGATCTGTGAGTAGAAACGCTGTGCTGTCCAGAGAGGTCAGGTGAAAATGGCTAAATGTGTTAAAATGTTGCGGGGGACTGCACTGTCTGACAAATCATGTGCGCGGCAGGTCCGAGAGGCCTGCGCGATTGCGCACACGCGCAGCTCTTAGGGAACATTGCTTTCAGGTGTCGTTTGCGTGCTCCCCGGTGTTGTTCATGTACTTCCAGCTGTCGTTCGCGTATTTCCGGGTGTTACTCATGTACTTCCGGGTGTTGTTCGCGTACTCCCGGGTGTCGTCATGTACTTCTGGGTGTCGCTCGTGTACTCCTGGGTGTCGTCATGTACTTCCGGGTGTCATCCCCGAATGTCCACATACGTCATGCGCTGTTACTCTGGCCTGCCACCGCTGCCTGCCCGTGAATTTTAAACATTTTCTAAATATTTTGCAATTTCTAGCGTATTGCGATCGTCATCTTAATTTCGAAAAATAGCAAGTCAGGCCATCGTAACTCGGGGAGCGCCTGTAATCACTCTTTACAACTGTGGTGAGCTGAAAAGCATCTCAGGATGCACAACACAAAACATCAAAACTCGGGGTGGATAAACTACAACAGTAGAAGGGCACATCAGGTTCCACTCCTGTCAGTCAAAAACAGGACGCTGAGTTCCAGAATGGACATGAGGAAAAAAAACAATCACCTGGTCATTTTCTGGAAGACTTCAAATCTTCAGAACAAAGGTTTGTCACATCAACTGTCATTTATTACTGTTTACTGCTCTTCATAGGAGTTTACTTTTTATATAAAAAGCATTTCGTTTCTTATCTTTGCTCTACAGCATTTCTAAGCATGTGCCTAAGACTTTTGCACAGCACTATATAATTTTGCACAAATGAAAAAAAAAAAGAGCCGGTTTTCTTTTCATTATTATGCCAGAAATGGCAGTTCAGTGATCGCGGAGAGGAAAGGAAGATTGTGTATTACACACTGATTGCGCAGAAGATTAGATTAATTAGTGGAGCTCCTGAGAGAAGCTGACCGTCACGGAGATGACGCAGGAGCTGAAATGTTTACCGATTTCTCTTATTAGCTCTGTCAGCAAAATCACTGAAGACTCTTAACCATCTTTTGGGCAAAGAACCATATCTGGTAGCCTCCACGGACATCAAAATCCCCTCACCCCATGCCTCTCTGTGAGGTCGTAGTACCACATGGATTTCCTCCATCTTAAATAAATCTTCCTTTAAGTTTATGTGTTATATATACAGTGGTGCTTGAAAGTTTGTGAACCCTTTAAGATTGTCTACATTTCTGCTTAAATATGACCTGAAACATCATCACATTTTCACACAAGTCCTCAAAGTACATAAAGAGAACCCAGTTAAATAAATGAGACAAAAACAATTCACTCGGTCATCTATTAAATTGGCGAAAACGATCCAATATTGTCCATATTATATTATAATACAGTGTTACCTTGGTATTTGACGCTAATTGGTTCCAGAGGTAACGTCAAATACCAAGCAATTTCCCCCCATAAGAAATAACATAAATCAAAATAATTGATTCGCTGCCTCCTAAAATTCCTGATATTGTCCCCTGCTTTTTGGACATTTCACTCATAAGTGACAATCCTAATAAACATGAACGTAAACTAACCCTATTAAACATTGTTTTGAATAAAAGTTGAGATCGTAGATCTGGGAATTTGATATTCTTCGGCGAGATCAATCACACACACTCCACTTTCATATTTAGCCCCGATTTCTTTTTGACCCTCACTGGTTGTTCTCAGGGCTTTTCTCTCAGCCCCAGTGCTGCCTGAACTCCCTTTCTTGTTAGACAGGGTTACCGTATTTAACCGTCAAACACTAAACAAAACATGCCTGGGGTTATGGAGCGGTCACTCACAGATGATGCGTACACTACGGATGCGACGCTCGGTCTGATTCGGGTTTGTTTAGGCCGGGCGTATGACGTATGAAGTGGTGGCGTGATAAAAAGAAGTCATTCCTATAAAGTCGTTTTTAACAGTAATAAACTTTGAAGTCATTTTAAATCAACATCTGGTTTGAATTTTCTTTGAAATACTGATATTCCTGGAAATCCGTGGAAATCGTGAAAAATCATGAAAAACCTCGAAAACGTTTGTCGAGTTACATACCGCGCCGACGCCGATTTCCGAGGGAAAAAAAATCAGGCGGAATCGACTTGAATATCGATTTCGTCGAATATTGAGGACGACGAATACCAAGGTACGACTGTATGTATATATACAGTTTTTAAAAAAAAACAAAAAAAACATTTTACTGTACACTGGGCATATACGGTAACTCTATCACGTTGATTTTCAACATAAACCTGAAACTAAAATTATTTGTTTGTAATTTCTAAAACTAAGCAAGACAGACAGTCAGACTATATATATATCTATCCGTGGCTGTTTCTCCCTTTTCTGATCTCTTTACAATGTCGAATTTCACTTCCATCGTGACGGCTTTCCTCTCCGAAAGCACGACCATCTGAAGACTCGGACTTTCCTTTAGGAGCCATGATAAGGGCCAAAAAATCACCAAACAAAGCAACACAAATGGAAGGCTTGCGCTTTTTTTGCTTCCTCACTCTTATGCCGCTTCACTATGCATTCTTCTGCTGCGCGCAACCAAACTAGCCCACGTAGTCCGTAAGTACAACGCTAACGACATAAACCCAAACATTCACGTCTCAATTTTATTCACGTCGTAAACTCGAAACATCGCATGTCGAGACTGTCGTAACCCGAGGACCTCCTGTATTTCAATCCCTTCCCTATAAAGGGTTAAAGAAGCAGAAGACAGGAGCCTCTACTCGTGTAGTGATAATTTAAAGGTCTCACTAGACTCTCACCAGTTAGCTCGCGCGCTTTTTAAGCAGAAGAAAAATGTAAAAAATTAAATGTATCATGACTTTATAACATAAAGTTACACTTGATACACTTTATTAAGAATTTAAGACCTCTGAGGAGAATCATCTCCCCAAACGCAGACTCAGACATGCTCTCAGTGTGAACACAAGTATGTTTAGTTTGGTTTAGGGTTATTTTTCCTGAGGCAGAACAAAGCAGGGATAGTTTTTCCATCCTGCTCCAGTTTGCAATGAGTAGCAGATGTTGGGGCAGAAACTCGCGGGGGTTTTTTTTGCTGTTGTTTCGGCTACCGGGGCAGTAGTACAAGCAATTACAGGTATGTTTTAATGACTGATGGACTGCGAGGCCTGCGAATCGTCCGAATACAGATGAGTCCATGTTTAAGGCCTGACATTCACTTGGTGCAATCAATGGCAGTCTATACGACTGCGTTCACATTACAAGCCTTTCTGTTTAATTCAGATTTTTTGATTCGGATTTGCTTTTTGTGAAAGTTCGTATCCATAATATCAAGTGAGCTGGATCTAACTGTAAAGTGAACACGGCACGCGTGCACACATCGATATGTTTAGTCATCTGCATCACCAACAACAATAAAATCATATTCGCGAGATGACTCATGGTATTAAAACTGACAAAACTGGACGTGCTAGTAGCCAATGTACGCCTGGCATTTTGCTCTGGAGGACAGCTAGTAATGTGTAGGCTGTACATGATCTTGTTGAGAAGGGAAAACGGCTACCTGTCTGACACTGATTGTTCTCATTCATGGCACATGGCTAGGAATCAGATTTGCATCTGATCGAGGACCACATATGAAAGTGACTGTAATCTTATTTGAAAAGATCGGATTTTGGTTTCCACACAGCCCTGAAAACGATGCATCTGTGTCAGATTAAGGCATAAAATTCAGATTGGATTCACTTCAACCTGGTTATCTGAAGGTAGCCCACGAGTGGACATCATAGTGGGTTCAAAAAGCAAGCCAAAATGTTGCTGTGGCCCTCTAGTGGCTGGCTGCAGTACAATTTTAACTTCACCCATTCCCATGGTATTGAATGGAAAAAGAGCCAAACTTGTATTTTAAGTTACATCACCACTATTATATAATAAACAATAATAATAATAATAATAATAATAATAATAATAATAATAATAATAATAATAATAATTCATTCAGTTGATCCTGATATTGCACACAATATTTTTCCGTGTGATTAATACATTTATAGGAGTTATTTAGTGAAAAATAAAAGGCTGTGGTTGATGAGATGACTGACAGCTGGACATGACAGTCGAGCCTCATGAATGCACACACACACACACACACACACACACACACACACACACACACACTTTCCAGCACAGTAGCACAGCCATGTCTTGTTCTGCTCTAAACTGCTCTCATACCTCCTCCCCAGCAACTTCAGGGACTTCACTGCTGTTGTTCCAGTGTGTTGCTCATTATGGTGTCTATGCTAGCTCACTGTAGCGATACCATAGCTAGCAAAATAACATGAATAAATTAAGTGATGATATCAACCAAGGCCGCTAACACTAGCTGAGTTTCAGGACAATTTATCACCTGTATGACTTCACCTAACACTCGGAGTAGCGTGCTAAGGTTGATCAGTCACTCTGTTTTAAACAAATTGCACCTACAGAACGAGCGGTGCATAAAAGAGCACTTCTCCATTTACATGTGTAACTTAGCGCAGGTGTCAGAGCTACAATAACATCATGGAAAGCAGTGATTTTGCTTCCCCCTCGCAAATAAGTTTGCGTGGAGTGTAAATGTCGACTGCTGTTCACCAGAATATTTTCAGCTGGGACCTTACATCAGTTACTTATCCTGACATTTACTTTGATAAAGATGATGGATTAGCTTATGTCAGGTGCAAAGGTTTGGAGCTGACCACAGGGACAAAGAGAAAGCCTTCTAGAGAGAAGTTTATGGTTAGATGAGACAAAGATTGAGTGGTTTGACCCCAGTGAGCAGAGGTGCAGAGGAACACTGTAGCAGCTGTGAAGCACGGTGGTGGTAGCATCATGCTCTGGGGCTGTTTTGCGGCCAGTGGATGTGCTGCATTGCACAATGTGGTATGAGGAAGCTCAGAATTCTTCAGTAGAACCTCAAAGTATCAGATAGATGGTTGAAACTTGGACACATTTGGGTGTTCCAACAGGACAATGACCCCAAAACACACATCAGAGCTGGTTGTGGAATGGATAAAGCAGGCGAACATTAACCTTAAAACAAGTCCTGACCTGAAAATTATCGAAAATACCTGGATTGGGCTTTGCCAGAAAACATAAAATGATCTGACGTCTACCAATTCTGCCAAGAAGAATGGTCAAATATTCACATCAGAATTCTGATTCTGCAGAAGCTCGATGGTGGCTACCATAAGCCTCTGGTCAAGGTGAAACTTGCTAAGGGGTGTGTGTTTAAATAAATATTAGCTGTGCTGTATGTACACGGACATCTCAAACGTAAACAGACCCCCCTCATTACACCGTTTTATCTATGCGGACACCACCTGGGGCTTCAAACGTGTTCATATCTGATTATTGTTCATTTCAGATTACTGTATATTAATAGTTTAGAGCGACTAGCCATGCGGCGAACACCAGACGCCAAAGAGTTGTGTGATTTCCAAAGAGTTTGTATTGTGGGTCAGTCTGAGGGTGGTGACACTTAGCCAGCGTATGATTGTACAAAACCTTGGGATTCCTCTTGTTCCAGTCAACAGAGTGATTGTACAATTCAAAAGCGAAGGAAAGGAATCCCCAGCGTCCCGCTCAGGTCGACCTGGACCCTCGGACAGGGGTCTTCAGACTGGCGAGCGGATTGTTGGGGGAAATAAATCCGCGTTGTAAGGCTGCTGATGTTGCAGAGCGTCTCCAAGTGAGTTGGAGTCCTTCTGTGAGGGATCTCCATCAGTGTGGGTCCTATGGCCGAGCAGCTAGGAGGAAGTTTCTTGAAATACATTTTTCAAAAATGATGCTGTCTGATTATGATGTATACTTTTGAGATGTCTGTGCATATTTTTGACCCCCCCCCAAACAAATAAAGTCAACCTTGTGCACCTTAGTTGTTTTGTTTTTTTTATCTATTAATGATACATGTACTACACTCATTCTTCCCCAGAAAAAGAAAAAAAATTGCTGAAAGCCCAGTATTGCCATGACACTCATGTCCATAATGAGTGTATTTAAACTTAATACCCTGCGTAAACTAAAATACTGCAGCGGCTCTCAACGTCCACGTCCAATACGAGCGGGCGACAGGCGGAGCCACCGTCTGACCTTCCACGTCTATTTAGAAGGTAACACAGGAGCGTTCTGAACCGACGCGGGTTACGGAGTACACGCGTGTAGCTTTTTCTTTAAATCCTAAATCAGCTCTCGGGCTCCAAAGACATTTATCTTGTTTTAAAAATATCGTTATAAACTGAGTGAGCCATAAAGACCCCATGTCCAAAACCTCAGCCTGTACCTGGACGGAGTTGAACGTTTAAAATGCACAGCTATCGAAGTCAAAGTGGATGAACGAAGGATCGGTATTGCCCCTCGCAGAGTCGCCCCAAGGCTGTCTGATGTGCCTCCTGCATTAATAAAGTCTCCATCAAACACCTTGGCGGCTCCCAGTCACGCCGTGGTCCTTGCATGTTTATGCATGCTGTTTAGGAGCGTTGCTCTGGGCCTGTTATTACTCTCGACAACCCTTGAACTTTAGAAAGTGCCATAAACGTTTGTGGTTATTGATTAAGCATTGCACTCAAGGGAGCATTTGTGGTGGCAGCTTCAGAGCTGAATCGAGAGTGAAATACACACTCGGGCCACGGCTAATGGACTAACGGACGGACCGTCGGCTCGGCTAGCACTGATTTTTTATTTTTTTTAATCAATGGAACCTCGCGGTATCACTGAGGCATCATCAGAGCTGTCGGAGAGCTATTCTTGCGTGTCTAGTATGAGTCCAAGCTATTCAATTATTGACCTGCTCCCACCAATTAAATCCTTGATGGCGAAGATGGCAAAGATTTTTTTTTTTTTTAACCGCATACCCAATTTAGTGTCTTCTTTGGGAGGGTCAAAAGTTCGCAGGCTTTCGTGCAGAAGACTACAACTATTTTCAATCTTGCAGGTGTTTCTATCTCTCCATCCTGGGTTTTTTTTTTCCCCCTTTCATAAAAGGCCACGCACCGCCTACTGAAAGAAAGCAAATCAATAGAGAGTGGAGAGAAAATCGCAGGAATCTGTCAAACCGCCTAGGTTGCTGTCTGAAAGGCAGCAGTGAGCATACGGGCTGGTTTTTATCTCCCAGACACGTTGGTCTTAAAGAGCGCTTGGCCCGAGTTTCAATTACTCCCTGAGGAAAACAAAGAGGTCAAGTGCTAAGCTCACTGCTGAAATGGTAAAGCTTTTCATGTCCGGGCGAGTGTAGGAGGAGTGGAGGAGCCTTTTAGGCAAGGCATGATGGTATGAATTTAATGTTACAAGAAAAATGGCACAGGTAGAATTTTCCCTAGATGAGATGATGCAGCTTTTTTCAAAGCACTATTATTATTATTATTATTATTATTATTATTATTATTATTATTAGATTCTTTATAGCTGCAAGTATTGCAATAGTGCTGGCAATTCATTACACTCTTCTAGTGAAAATTCAGGTCTTTTTTTCAGTCCGGTCAAAGCGAGACTGCAGTCAGAATTTCCCTTTCATTGCAGACACACTGGGGAAATTCCCCATAAAGCTTTCCACATTACCCAATTAATATTATCAGTTCCCTATTCTCTCTCTCTCTCTCTCTCTCTCTCTCTCTCTTACTCTGTTATACACACACATTAATGTGTGAATTGTGGATTTATTATTATTTCATGAGATCAATGAACGCCACACGGTCATATCTTTCTTTCCAATTCTAAAATTGGCTGTAATATATATATATTTTTAAAACCCTTCCATGCTTAAACCGTTTTAAAACATATCCAGCTTTGCTCCATTTCTCAGTGCATTTTTTGTTGTTTTTATTTTTCACATTTTTAGCGCTACATTAAAAAGTACGTGGATTGCCCGTGTGCAAAAAGGAGTCGATCCTTCAGATGAAACTTTCATTTAAAATTTAATTTACATGTATTTTTATTTCATTTTGCGCATGAACAAAAACCGCTAACATGCATATATACGTATATATACTATAATGAAGGTTATTAAAGTGTATTATGGGTTTATGTGTAGAAATAAAACAGAATCAAATTAAAATCACCTTAATTATAGAAAAATAAACCTAAATGAAATAAACAGACGATTTTAAGGCGCGTTCCCTTTGCGGTGGAGACGTAGTCGCTGGCGTAGGTGGACGGTGGCGGAGGGATATGGTGGC
>JAQMCW010000012.1:18876152-18886924 GCA_030068335.1 Chrysichthys cranchii
CAAACAAACCCCCCCCCCCCCCCCCCCCAAAAAAAAACGTTAATTTATAACCGGTCGGATGTCAGAAACAGCTCTGGCGGTTATGATACACACAGATGACACGTGGCAGAATGAAAAAAGGAGGGTAAAAATAAAATAAATATGAGAAGAAGGTGTAAATTAAGCTTCGTGGATTCTCACACAAGCTTCTAAGCCCTCGACAGCAGATGCCGAGGTAAAGGTCAGCCTCTCCTCCCTACAGCGCAGAAAACTCAACACCATGTTTAATAAAACATGAGACTAGTAACACAGATGTCCTCAAGATATTTTCTGTGCGCTTACAGTGGTCAGGACCAAATGCGTGACTTTTTTTTGTCTTTTTTTTTTTTGGGTGTGTATTATTTAATAACCTCGGGCAAACTCATGCGCACGATCACCTGGAATAACCCTTTGGTTCACTCTCCACCTGCTTGGATCAGTGGTGTTTTGCTCAGAGTTCACAGGTTTTAGGGGAACGCCTGGCATTACTGTTGATACTGGAACCATTATGAAACCTGCTATACATTGAATAGGAATATTTTTGGGACAAGCACAGGGTGCACATCAACGTATCAGAATGCTCTCGCCAATGGCGTTTGACCACGCCCACCTTTAGCACAACTGTGAGAACCTGAACCTGTCACTTTTCCACAGTCCCCGTGCGTGATGGGTCGGCACCAGATCCGGGCTGTAAGGAGGATGTGGGACACGTCGGAACACAACCCGGTGCGCTGTCTCTATTGTCCCTGCGGCTGTATGAGGACGTGCATTGTCACGGTGCAGCAAGACTGTTTTGGACAGTGTTCCCTCTTCTTTTGCTGCGTATTGCAGGTCTAAGGTCATTTCACAGCAATGCACACTAATTTACCCTGTTCAGTGTCTGTCCATGCGCTTGGAAACGCCCCAGAATAGGAACCTTCATGTCCCAAAAGAATGTTAAGATGATTTTCTTGGGGGAAGACTGACTTTTGGATTCCTTCTTCGCTGGAAAAGGCGGATGTCTCCACTCCATGCTTTGTTTTTTGCACTCCAGGTTGTGGCGTAATTAAAAAAATAAAAATAAAAAAAAAATTAAAAATTAAAAATCGCCTTTGCGTTTTTGATCCTCCCTCGTACTTTCCAAGCTCGTGAAACTTCTTGTCTCTGAAAGTACAACCAAGCTTGGAGCTCGCATACTAACCTGGCACACGAACGTCGGCATTTTAAAAATCCGGAAAGTTTTTTGCATTCAGGAAATTCGTTAGGGTATCGGGGGCCGTGACTTGAATTGAAAACCCTGTGTCTGCGTTATTGTCCCGCATGCCCACATGACTTGTGGGAGCAAGATAGCAAAAATCTCAATCTAATCTAATCAAATCTAATTTGGTTATCTTGGGCACGTGACTGTGCAAATTCTTTCAGGTTTGTACGGCTCTTGCCTTGTCAAAACGTCGGCGTAAACTTTGATTCAGAACCTTTCATTCCATATGCTTCACAAACACGGGACCAGTCCGCACGCTGCATCGATCTTTGCGGTTATTCATTATGATTTACTTTGTGAGCTTCCCTGTCAGGAGTGATCAACATCCTTCTGGTATATACTGCCTTAAATGAGGATGAAACTATACCCAGGACTACAGCCAATAAAATGTCAGTGTGAGAAATGACAGGAAGTTAGAGTCATTCCTCAAGGGGGGAATGACACCAGGAGCGCACGGGCTTGAGGTTGGGCAGGTGGGGAGTAAAGTCTACAAGGGGAGATATTAAAGTTTACTGTCACATCACATTGAAGGATAATTCAGTTCACTCTCAAATTTTGGCCATTGTCCACCCAGCTTCCGGGAAAGAAAAATGACACCCGAGCATTACTAAGGAGAAAAATGGTCCCTTACCCTTATGGCACACGTTCACTAAAAAGGCACGTAGAGTAGGCCTCCACATGTAGCTAAATAGCTAAAGTTCATCAGATGTAGTAGTAAAAGTAGTCCAGTAGTACCTCGCACATTCGCGAGGTTAGGTTCCAGACCCCGGCACGGATGTGTGAAAATCGTGAATGTCTGGTGGAGTCACTAAAAATGCTAAGAAATGCTTATTTCTAAAGTTTAAACCCTAAATATGACCCAAATCCTGCCCTTAAAGCACTTTAATTTCATTTAAAAGTTAGCTTTTTCAAATAAATGGTTGACGTAAAATCAGAGTAGAGTAATTCACCTAATAGATATTTGCCACACTAGCGTATTTAAAGTACGGTTACAGTATATTAATGTTCCCCCGATACTAATCCATTGTTGATGTTTAGGCATCTTGAGGTTTGTTATAAATTAAATAAAAACCAAGGAAAAAAGCACCGAAAACACTTATCCCACTTGGATCAAATCCCCGCGTGTTAAACTGAGACGCGGGGAGATGAAGCGCGATTTCACTCATATAGCACACAAGGCGTCTGAGCCCCCAGCCAATCAGCAACAAGGAAAGTTGGTGCCCTGCCCTGTGATTGGCTCCTTCCCACCCTTCCAGCCAATAGCGTGTCATCATGGAGCCTACGCCATCCCCAGGACAAACCATACGTACGCATTTGCTGTGAACATTTTGCTATGACGATCTCGCAGATGTGTGAAAAAACCGCGAATGTAAATTAGTTCCGTTCCACAGAAAATGTCGCGAATGCACGAGGGACTACTGTAACACCACTAGTGTCTGCCAGTGTCACGAACACGCAGAGACCCATACTGTATTTTTACGCACATTTCTTTTCACTGCAGAGCAATAATTATGAATTCACTGCAGCTGGTTGAGATGCAGCTAATCACATTAGCAAATCCTACGGCTACAGGATTTAGGAAGAACTGTAGCAACGTTCCTAATGAGCCTCCGGGAGCACAGGGGAAAGTGGCTGGTGCTCTACTCTGCCTCATTTACTCTCTCTCGAGCTCTCGCTCACTCTTGACTCTGATCATCCTTCATTATGTCTGTGGAATGCTGACCTGCCTTAGTGTTACTGATGCCGAGGAACACATGCCATCTTTAAACTCAAGGTTTCACTGGAGATTTTAACTAATCGCTGGTATAAGTCAAAAAGCCACTCATTAGATGACCCATCCTGACCCGATACTTAGACCCACCGGGCCAGACTCTACGCTGGGGGGGAAGGTGTCAGATCACCTGTAGCATACCATGGAACCGAGTTTTGGTTTTTTTTTTATTTGATACGATATTAATTTCCCCCCTCTACCACTTTAACTAGAGTAGTACAGCTAGTCCTCAAGTTATGATGGAGATCCATCGTAAGTGGAAAATGTTGTATGTTGAATGTTGTAGGCCACAACTTAGTAGAGTTTAGGTATCTTAGCCTGGCTTAGAATAGCTTAGCCTAGCTAAGCCTAGCCTACCGAGGAGTCTTTCCCTGTAGAAGACATGCTTTTGAATTAAAATTAGCTCTGGAAGCACACAAAAAACAGGTGGTAATGCACTGTACAAGTACACTGATACACAAGGGAACTCCATGAGTCGTGGGAGAGAGTCAGGCATCACGCAAGGCAAGTGACGCGCACATCTGGGCATCGTCCGCGTACTTCCGGGTGTCGTCCGAATGTATCATACGTCATACGCTGTTACTCTGGACTGCCAGCAATGCCTGCCTGGGAATCTTAAATATTTTCGAAATGTTCTACAATTTTTAGCGTATCACAATCGTCATCGGAACTTCAAACAATCATAAGTCGGGCTTCGTAACTAGGGGAGCATTTGGAATTCCGAATGGTTTCATCCTCCAACATTTTTGCATGTGCGAATGTTCTGTAAAACCTGCACAACTTTTTCTTGTCTACACTCATCGCAAAATTAAGGCACACTGACTGATTTCAGCCCCAAACTGAATTTTCTAAAAACAACAACAACAAAAAAAAAAAAACACACACAGAAAGTTAATGTTGTATAAGCAAGGAGTAATCTATGTTAGAAAAGTCTAACGTTGTTAGAAATGAAAAAATAAAAATTCACCTCACCACTGCGTTTCATGCATCAGTACAACGTTAATAACATGCCTCTTACTCTTAAATAACAGGATCACATACCTGAATAGCAGGCAACGTGTGCACGGTGCTTCTGAAACAACTTTCCGGAAGATCACTCAAACCACTTAGACGGTCTGAGATGGATTCCCGCCAGATGTTATCCAAGTGTAAGCGCAATAATCTTTTCAAGCCACATTACTCAAGGCGTCCATATAGTACCTGGATCACACATGGCTGGTGTATTAAAGAAACACTGTACAGCCAAAAGTTTGTGGACACCCGACCGTCACACCTATAACAGTTCCCTAAACTGTTCCCACAACGTTGGAATCACGCAATTGTGTCGGACGTCTTTGCAGCGTAGCAGTTTCCTTTCACTGGAACTAACAGGCCCAAACCTCTTCTAGTATGAAGATACACAAATCAATACCCATGAGAAGATGGTTCTCCTAGGTTGGAGTAGAAAATATCAAGTGGCAGCAGTTGGCAACAACAAGAGTGGGTCGAAACTCGGACATCTTTCGGCATGGATTAGAACGCAGCTTCGTCATCTAACCCCAGTGCCTGACATAAGAAATGAGCTTTTCGCTGAATGAACGCAAATCCCCACAGCCTTGCTCCAAAATCTAACGGAAATTCTTCCCAGGAGAGTGGAGGTTGTTATAACAGCAAAGGGGGAATAAATCTGAAAGCAATATGACATATGGGCGTGATGGCCAGGTGTCCACAAACTTTTGGCCATACAGTGTAACTGGCATATTGGACAAATACTGTACCATTCGCTGCAGTGTCGTCGTTGGAACAAACATTCTAAATGGATGTCTTCCTCTGATGATTGTTTGTGTTCCTGTGAGTTGTAAAAATAATACGTTGTAAAATGATATTAAAAACGGCAATTTTTCAGGTCATATCTTCCGGCCAGAACACACAGGAACTACATGGGAAGTCGCCAGCACCAATCTCGCCACCGGAAATGACAAGTGATAATATTCTGATGAAAGAAAGTGATCTAATTTTCCTAATTATGAGGAGATGATGATGATGATGATGATGATGATGATGATGATGATGATGAAGCAAATATAAGACAAGTAAGGTTATTTGTAGACTAATTTCAAGCTCATTTTAAATTTCTGGCAGATTACTAGTGTACGTCTTTCTAGAAATAAACACTTGAACATAATTTGCAATTACAAGAAATGTAAAAATTTAATTTTAAAATGTTCTAAAAAAAAAAAAAATGTCGTTCCAGGCAAATTAACCTAAAATTTAAAATTTTTACTCACCAAGATCATTTTTTCAGTGTTGCTTCTTTGGGAGCTTGTCACTTATTGTCTCTATTCAGAAATCTCATAAAAAAAATGACTTTTTGGGTAATTTAATCAAGGCAGCTGGGTGGTTTATCACTTAATGTTCTAGGAGTGCAACATCTGCCACATTTGCATTTTTTAATGGGTTTTTTTCTTTATATTAGCATGTAGAGTTCCAACTTTTTCTTTCAACTTCAGGCTGGCACATGTGAAGGGGCGAAGACTGTCTAGTGCGAGTTTGGAGAAGGCCGTAGCATAGCTAATAGCAACCTAGTTTCAGGGAAAAACATTTCCATGCAACTTATTTGCAAATGTAAATCTATATGATGAATATCAACGTTCTCTCATAAGCATATGCTGCATCAAACTTTCATCTGACGTGATGTCATGTCCATATAATAGGTCCTGATATGAACCACTGAATTTGACCCAACCTAACCACTACCACTATACCATTTGATTAAGATTACTATATAATAAATAATGGAACTTATTATTTTAAATACTTTGAGCATAGCCCACTTCGTGCATAATGCTTATGCTTTTTATGATCTACAGTATGATTAGACTTGCCAGGCTCATGAAGCTTGAAGTTTTCAAAATGCGCATAGTTTTTTAGGTTGTTAATACTTTAGGCTACCAAGAAAACCTTCGTGTTTTGAAAATACTAGCTTTACTACGTGACCTTCAAGTCTGCATGATTTGTTTGATGCGCTTAATAAGTTTGATATATTGCAGTGGAACGTATGGTTTTGCAAGAACATCGATATGCAATGTATTGAAGGTCCTGCAGACAAGTTGCCTGTAAACAGTTTTTTCCAAGAGACTGGGCTGCGTAGAGATATCCCGGTCACGCTGATGACAGATAGGTTTAGCATGCGCGTTCCCAGTATGCAGTGGTAAGTACCTACCAAAAGTGGTCTAAAGAAGGACAACTGGTGACCTGGTGGCAGGGTCGCAGGCACCCAAGGCTCATTGATGTGCATGGGGAGTGAAAGCTAGCCTGTCTGATCTGATCCCACAGACGAGCTACTGTAGCACAAATAGCTGAAAATGTTGATGCTGGCTATGATAGAAAGGTGTCAGAACACACAGTGCATCACAGCTTGAGGTGTATGGGGCTGTGTAGCTGCAGACCAGACAGAGTGCTCATGCTGACCACTGTCCACCACCAAAAGCACTACCGTGGGTATGTGAGAATCAGAACTGGACCACGGAGCAATTAAGAAGGTGGCCTGGTCTGATGAATCACATTTTGTTTGGGGAAGAGATGGGACCAGGATGCACTATGGGAAGAATGCAAACCAGCCGAGGCAGTGTGATGCTCTGGGCAGTGTTCTGCTGGGAATCGTGGGTCCTGGCATTCTTGTGGATGTTAGTTACAGACCATGGTAACAGTAGTCCCTAATGTCAGTGGCCTCTTTCAGCAGAACAATGCACTCTGCCACATTACAAAAAAAAAGGTCCAGGAATGGTTTGAGGAACATGACAAAGAGTTCAAGGTGTTGACTTGGCCCGCAAGTTTCCCAGATCTCAACCCAGTCGAGTAAAGAGCCTTGGGTGCATTATGACCCGAACTGTTTCATCAGATGTCCTTCCTTGGATCATTTTTGCTAGATACTAATGACTGCATCCCAGGAACACCCCCCAAGACTTGCTGTTTTGGAGATGTTCTGACCCAGGCATCTAGCCATCACACGTTGGCCCTTGTCAAAGCCACTTGGATCCTTACATTTGCCCATTTTCTCAGCTTTCAACACAAACTTTGAGAACTGAGTGTTCACTGCCTGCCTAATATATCCCACGCCATGACCCCCAAGATGAACAATTTAAATTATGTTACCCGTCATTGCCTATGGTGCAGATCATCAATAGCATAAACTTATCATGAAAATCAAAAAAATTAAGGGAACACTTGATCATCACAGTCGAACACCAAATTAGTTAAACTTCAAGGATATCAGTCTGTCCAGCAAGGAAGCATAAGTGACAACAGTACAAGCTGAGCTACCCCCTGTGCAACCAGGGCAACAAGACGTTGGGCTACTGATTAGAAGGTCAGGAGTTCAAATCAGGCCCGGCACCATGGGCGGGCTTTAGGGTGCCGTGCCCATCCCCGGACTCGCTTGGGCCCGCCCTGGGAATACGAGCGCACCCCCCGCTCGCAACATTTTAACGGCAGCTTTTCAGTTTTTTACTTTGATTTTCGGTGTGATTTCGAATTCAGTCCTCAGTGGGTTGGTGATTTTGGTTCCCATTGACCGTGATTACACCATTTTGTTCTCAGCAAATTCCAAAATGTATATCAGTAAAGATTTTCATCTGGCATGTTTCATTCCCCGAGTTCCAAGGTGTGATCTAAGCGTTCCCTTGATTTCTTTGAGCAGTGTACATTATAATTAACGTAAACCTCAGAGATAGGGCTCGGATTCTACCGGTCCTTTTTTTCGCCTGGGGATTTAAGCCGTTAAGAAATAATCAAGTCCGTCAGTAAGTCATGAAGTCGAGCAGTATTCACAGTGAACACACACCAGTATGATATTTACCCCAAGATCAATCTGAGCCAATCCAAACAGCCAGGTTAGATTCATCTGAGCGGATCATTGGGATCGACTACCGTAGCTGGGATCTGATCAATATACGGAGTGGCGGCGCAGCGAGTTTCACTCAGATGAGTCCATATTCACTGCAAATGGTTTTGACCTCTATTAAACACATTGTGTAAGTCAATGACAACTGACCTCACGCGATTATATCCTGATGCGTGAATAATCGGTCTGTTCATTTCCACGTCCTGTGAAGGAACTGTACATCATATGCTCTTGAAAATGTGAAACACACCATTTGGCACAAAGTGCTGTCCTCCAACCTTTCGGGTTTCACGATGTATTGTAATATAGCAGCTTGTAGGTTTAATGGGTGGGTGGATGGGTGTAAGTAAAGAAGCAAACAGCTCAGTCCACTCCTTTAACTTCATTGAAGATGACTGCATGAAAGTGTAGGAGAAGAAAAGTATTTAAATTTGACTCGCCTTACTCCTCGCACTCTCCTCCCTGGCATAATGTATCTGCTGTAAGCATAATTTAAGTGACAAGCCTGATAGCAGCTTTAAATCATGTTCCTACTAGGGGCAAAACCTAAATCATAACATCAGACCTCCCTGGATAATTGCAAATTACATCTAGCCTCTGACATGGCATCTGTTTTCCATTCTCTGTTGTCTGGCAAGCAACAGCAGGGCTTGAACAAAACCATTTCCCTGGCAAAGAAAATAAAAACCAAGTCAGGGAACAATGCAAATCCAGATGTTTCGGGTCTTGATTCATTCCGATTGAATTCTTCACATCGTTCGTGTAATGCCGCGCGCGACTTCACTTCCTTTAGGAGTTCGGTTGTTGGGGCAGAATGGGACTTTTTTTTTTTTTTTTTTAGCAGAAACAGCGGCGTAAAGTTTTGTAAATTCCTTCCCGCGCAGTCTTTTAAATATAAGAAATGCCCCCCGAGAGACAACCCGTAACTTTGACGAACAAAAACATGCATACAAATGTCCTCGTCCTACTCAAAAAGTGATTCCATTAACTGTTCCATGATCCGTGCCTCTTCCCGTGTCAAGCCACCCCAGCAGAAGGATTAATTGCCTTTCTAGCAATTCCTCACTGCACTTTGCCTTCTAAGAGTAAAACATCCGTCCCTTCTGCCGTTTAATCTCAGGAGAGAAGGGGGTTTGTTATGGAAGGGGAGGACGGAAGAAATGGAGGACGGACGGGACAAACCGGAAGAGATGAGAAGAGATAGAGTTTTGAAAAGTCTCGTTTCTAGGAATACAGAGATCAGGAAGAGATCGCGCGTTGTGTGTGTGTGTGTGTGTGTGCGTTTTCTATTTACAGTATATGAACAAATGGAGATAAACAAGTCTGATCCATGGGAAGAGGTGTGTATCTGATATGTAGTCACTGCAGGCTCGTGTACCCAAGGTCAGGTCAGGGCTTTGTGTTTCCCTGATGCACTGTGTGCCAGTTGTGGGGTGCTTTTACCTGGCTTCCAAATACAGGCTGGAGTGATGCCCACTTTGAATGCCCTCCATCTCTGTACGCTAACGTCCCCGGTGCCTGTTTATCAGCCATTGCACAGCATCGTGGAGCGCCACAGCAGCGTGACATGGGTCGATTAATCCAGCTCCAACTCCATCACACATCGCCAGCTCACAGCCATGTCCCAAAGCACACTAATATATATGATAATAATCATAATACCACACCACAGCCAGATGCAGTAATGTCATTTCCTCTCTCTCCTCCCGAGCAATATTTCCTCCCTGATTCTGTCAGCCAGTGCTTTCTAAGCACGCCCCGTGTCCCGCCGCCCCGTGAGCTTTCGGGCTTTTTAATGTTATTTGCACTTTACACGTGTACTCCTAATAACACTTATACTCAACATTAAAGATTAACCTGCAGTTCTTCACACTCCCTGTTTGATCACGCAAAACACCGTCTGTGATGTGTTTGCCTCGGCGGCCCTCGCGTGCATTGCCGCGTTAGTGGCCCAGTGACCAGTTTTTTCATTCGGCACATTTTTCCTCTCCATTTAATGACGTCCCCACTGAACCCAAACAACCCTGTAGTGAAATATTAATGGCTACCTGCTAGGAGCTCTAGCAGCCCTGAGCAAATAGAGCATGCTGGGAAAACAGGCTGTAGTTATGTGGCAGTGAAAGGAACGAGCAACAAACAAACCTGACTGGCTTTTGGTTTAACTTCGCAGCAATCTCTAAAGCCGGGTTGAGCCCTGTTGCTGGAAGAGGAATTTGGGATGGAGAGCGAAAATTTAAATAATACACCTGGACCTTTGCATGCCAACCGTCTGTGTATTTACTGTCAGTTGGATTGGTTTCGTTTCTTGTTGCTTTTGGTGTTTTAATTGCAGACTCGCGTCTCTCGAGAATATGGGGATCATTTAGGTCCATATCAATTACAGTCCCACTTTCTGGTCTGGATCAACTTCAAACTTTTTTACTTGTAAGAGTTTTGGTCAGCTCATACATATCATGGGTGCCTGGACTTTTTGGGCAAACGACCCCAGGTGAACGTTCAGAATTTCCCGTGAAGGACCCCAATCCTTCACGACTCTACATTTCATAAATTGAAGAATTACAGTATAAAACTCCTGTAATATTTGAACGTTTTATTATCTCGTTTTAAAATACAGTCGATCCGCTCGTCTACGGACACCGCGTTAACGGATATCGGATGCAACGGACAACATCCGCTCGTCTGAATACATAATCCGTTAGCCAGAATGTCCGGTGTGAAAGTTTAAAAATCCCGGGTACTGCCATCTGTGTCCTGTAGTTCAGCAATTGGCCGCCGGGTGGCGGTGACGTGCGTGCTACTAGTTGCTTACAAGCGTCGGTTGAGCTGTGGTCGTTGTGAAGCTATACTGTTTTTTCGGCGAT
>JAQMCW010000012.1:18972359-19000806 GCA_030068335.1 Chrysichthys cranchii
CTCACTACCATTTCCACTTTCTTGGGACCCGTAGTGAAGCTTATAGAGCAAAAATGCAGAGAAACACAACGGAAAAAATGCGTCGAACACGTTCACACCACGAGTGCTTGACGAGAACTGAAAGCTTGGGCCACAAAGCGTGGGTTGGCTTCCTGTACATCAGGTGAGGATTTGTTCGTTGGTAGGGACGAAACCTACTCGGCGATTTGTTCGCCATCCAGTGCGTTCGTGAGAGTCTCGGAATGAATTAAGTTCGTGAGTCAAGCGTCCACTGTACTACTGTTATGACTAGTAGATTACTTTATGATCAGAGAACATGACGTGTTTACAGTAATTTCACTTGTGTTGAGTGGCGCGGCAGTTCCCACTTCCTGTTTCAAGACCATTATCGTATTTTACCAACGACATGTGTTAGTTAAACTGATATCTCATGTTCAGCTGTACCACTGATCCTAAAGATGAGCAACTGCATAAGTTCAGCAAAGTCACAGACGGAGTATCCTTCATCAAAGGGACAGGAACACAACACCTTTACGGTGACTTGAAATGTTGACAGCTGTTGGATTTCCCTTTGCGTTTTTACCTCTGTACTGGGTGTGTTTGCAAGAAGAACAGTGAGGACTTTTATGAGCGTCGGATATGATCACGGAATACTTTCAAGCGCTTCTCTGCAGTCTGGGTTTTCTTTTTTGGCGAGAAGATGTAGTGAATACAGTTAACCATTAGAGTCTATCCAACCTATTTTCAAGCTGTTTTTTTGCAAACATAATGTCTTAGCGTTGAAGTGCATCCAAGTGCCCAAAAATGTACCCAAAATATGTCCTGTTCAAATTCTGGACAGATTTGAAAGTCTGACTATCTTCAATGGAGTCAACTTGATTCAGTATTTGCTATTATAAGATTACAATAAAGCAAATTTTAAGATTATTAAACCTATTACTAGACCCAAGGTTGAAAGTCGCGATTTATTGCCGGATAATTTAGCTCGTTTTAAGCATTTACTTTAGGGAGGCGCAAAATTCTCTACAAATCTGCCAGAATAAAAAAAAAATAAATAAATTTAAAGCTTGAAATTAGTATAATAATCTTATGTTTGGTTTATTATAATCTTATAAAAGACGATTCAAATATTCAGGATATTTTCGCTGACTGAGATGTCAATTTTTGCAGTCTTTTCACAAGAGCAACAGAGCTAAATTTAGTCATAAATGAAAAAAATAAAAATAAAATAGCAACCAGAAGACGAAGCCTGCTGTATTTATTGATGCAGAACACAAGACATTGAATAACCCATTAAAAATGTCTAGAAATTGCTTTAATAATCTTATGTGCCTCAGTTTTATGTGGTATTCTTATAATCGGACATATGTGATACATTTGACTATATTTTTATAATATATTTTGAGACGTCAAATTTTTCCATTTGGCCTGTGGCTTCTAAAAGTAATATTGTACTTTTATCCACAAACGTTTGTATGGTGTAACTTTAAACTGATAACGCTGTATAAATAGTGTTGCGGGTAACTCTCTTGCATAAGCCACCTGGTACCTGTGATGTCCGAGCCATCTTGCTGCGACTGAAATAGTGCGCTATCACTGTGTAAACTGCCCTTTAGATACTAACGCTCACATTTTCAACCATGCAGATTGCCCTGTCTTCATGTTCCTAGGGGCATTACTGCGTTATAATCCTTGCTCCTGCTTTCAGTGAGTGGTGTTTTCAAGCGGAGAAGTTTTGGCCGGCGTTTTGATTACTTCGCCGTAATGATTAATATGACTGACTCTGAAGGCACTTCCTCGTAGGTGCTTTGAGGTTTTGGAGAAACTCTCCTAGCTTATCGTGATCCGTGGGTCTTTTTATTTCGTCGCATACAAAGATAGCGTAGACGGATGTACGCGCATCCCGAAGAGGGTGCGATCTGGTCGTTTCGTTCCTGTTATGATTTGATGATTTTAGACAGAGCTTATTTTGTCAGTGGGGCCTTCGAGTACACGATGTTTCTTGGATTCGGGTTTCTTATGAAAACACCCTAAATATATATATATATAAAAAAAGAGCAATGCGAAAAATCATCTGTCTGTTAAAGTCAGATCCGTATGTGATGCAATGCTGTGCAATCGTATTGCGTTTATAAATTCACCTCCAGGTGAAGCCATCGAAGTGGCTAGCAGGTGCAAAAGCTATGCATCTGCTCATTAAGTGTTCAGAGCAAATCAGCTTTCTGCCAAACCTACGTCTTTGTTCACTTCATAGCCCTGTTTGAAACATGGATTGTTTATGATGCCAATTAACAAGGCTGATTTTCGCATTCTCAGAAAAGAGATCTGTTTACACTAGGGGTCGGTAAGGGTCCGTTTAGCTCTTCGACGTCTCCTGCTACATGCTAGCCCAGCTTGGCTTTGCAGCCATCCATGGCAGTTGAACTTGGTGTGAGTTTAGCATGTCACCAGGGGTGTAGCGGGAAACCTTTGCTTTGTGTTGACCGTTGAGCCAAAGCTTGTGATTGGTCCCAGGGGGTTGAGCCGTGGACTTTATAGATGACTGACTCCATATAAGGAATGAGCATCAGCAAAGGAAAGCTCTTTTTCCTTGAGATAAGAAACTGCATCTAGACCAACACAGTAAGAGTGACTTTATTATTATCATCATTATTATTATTATTATTATTATTATTATTATTATTATTATTATTATTATTATGCCATAATTATTATTATGCCATCTTTTCCTTTAGAGATCTTTAAAAAGCAATTTCTCACATCGGATAACATCCTGCAACTTGTCTTTCACTATATGGATTTCTATGGATGGGGGACGACTTTGTGCAAAGATTTTGCATGGCGGTAATTTTGGGGATTTTTTTTTTGTTTTTTGTCGTTGTTGGGTGTTTCTTCCCCCAGAATTTGCTTAGGCAGTTTTGCCTAATACTGATTCAGGAGACGACTTTATTGAGACGTCACGTGACGGTGAGATTACTCCAACTATTTATGCTCCGGACGTAACGAGCGGGCGTTAAATACCCTGCGCGATTCTCATGTCTTTTACGACGCTAAAGCTCGAAGGTGGATTTTCCTACATGCTGTCGTTTGGGAAGGGAAGAAAAAAAAAGGTTGGTCACTTTTACATGAGGTTTGTTCATCACCGTGTGGGCGGACAATTGTATACGTGCTGATTGGTAGTAAATGTTTCAGCCCCACACGCCTAAACGGGTGCCTCTGTGTGAGCGCGAGTGTGTGTGTGTGTGTGTGTGTGTGTGTGTGTGTGTGTGTGCGTCTGGGGGGGAGGCAGGTTTGTGCACTCTGGTATGATTATGAATAAAATGTGGACGAAGAGCCCAAAAATCGTCCGTCCTAAGTGACGCTGAAGGACAGAGCAAAGAGCAGCTGATGCAATGTGTGTTATCTTGTCCTCCACTTTTTGGATCCTGCGTGCTCTCTGTGGCTGATGACGCAGGTTTCAGGGAGGTGGGGTGGGGTTGGACGGGACAGGGCGGGGGGGGTGCTTGTATTGGGACAAGAGCTCATGTTGAAGAGGAACGTGATTGGCTGAGAAGGGCCCTCCCTCTGCTCTTTATAGGTGCCACTCACCTACAGAACTAAAGCAGCATTCTCAAACGTCCTCCATTCATCTCGGCGCCCTGCCCTGCCCGTGAGTACCACAATTCAACCACTTCAACGGCTTCTTTTACACTGAAATCAGCCATAGACGCTGAAGTTCAGGTTGGACTGAGGTGATGGAATTGGGTCGTTTTCATGACAATGATTTGTATGTGCAGGAGTTGTAGTAGTAGTAGTAGTTTTGGTGCCTCTGACGTGAGTGTTGTTGCCTTTATCCCCCAAGGGGGTGGTGTGGCACTTGGACTGGCTGTGCAATTAGAACTAGCTGTGAACATGGGAAATGAGTCCCAGCTTGAGTTCCTTCAGTACTGAGAAGAGAGAAGAAAGTTTTTACTGTTGTAAAAGTTCACCCAGCTTCCAGCTGGTCTACATTCCTCACAGGAGCAGGCCTGCTGCGCGGAGCTGCCATCTGCAGCTCGAGCCACGTGACTCTGATCACGGAGGTGGTTTATTATGAGGACTTTGTGAATTTTTCTAAATGTGACATTATGAAAACAAATGGGATCGTTGGGTTTTTACATTCTTGCCAGGCTCACAACATTGAGTGTCATGTGGTCGTTGGGCTTATTAAAGAATAAAAAAAAAAAAAGGTTTTTGGCTCGAGTCGTTCACAAGACCAGTACCAGTGAGCTCGATTAGTGTTGCAAATTGCAACCATTTTTCGACTACAGCTCAGTGAGCACCCATTTGACTTGCCGCGTCGCCTGAACTCGTAAACTTTTAAGCAAACAGAGCTGGCAAGTTAAAGAAGTGGGACTAAGGTGCTTCGTTATTAAACAACAAAGTAAAGTAACGTGGCTTGGGGTAGCGTTTACATAAGATTTCATTCGGTGTCGAGGTTTTGCGGCTTTTTGCACCAAGTAGAGCCGGTGTTGATCCCTCCCCGAATGTTGAACGGCAGATGTGTTCGGTTGAATTTCATGTCAAACATTTAAATCTTTTCAGGATTTAATCTTTGCATACAAAAAGGCTATGTAAGTAAATGTCCCTAACCCCCCCCCCACCCGCAATACAATGGTTAATTTTCAGCAACAAGCTCTGACGAGCAATTAATTAATTAATTAATTTTTATTTATCTATCAATCGATCTATTTATTTATTTATTTATTTATTTATCTATCTGTCTATAATTATTAATAATTTTCTGGCCGGTGATTTGTTGTTATGACAATTAAAAGCTTAATGTTTTGCAATTTGGGTTTTTTTATATATATATATATCCCGTAACACCTCGGTTTTCGTTGACTTCGGTTTTCGCCGATTTTTTCCGCGAAAAACTTGTCTCGGGTTTCGTCGGTCGCCTCGGATTTCGTCGGCGTGCCCACGTGATCTCGCTGCTGATTTTGCGAAAAACAAAGGGCGACCCACGCGTTCCCCAGATAGTGCCTTGATATCTAAGGTCCTTATGGGGGGGGATCCCGGGGATTCCCTTCCAAACAATAATATCTGCACCTCTCTCTAAATATATGCGCTTTCCATAAACTAAATCCTGGGGTCTGAAACGATTCTGCTGTGCGTCCCGTTCTATCCGGGGAGCTTTGTGCGAGGCAGAGGAGAATTGCTGTACGAGCGATTTTTGCCGTGCGGACTTATTTGCAGCCTTCTGAAGTGTTACATAAGTCTCTCGCTTGTCGGCTCTGAGGAGCACTCTGTCCTCTCCATGCTGCTGTAATTATGCCAACAGTCTGGACACAAAGAAAATGAAAACAAATAAATATCTGAACTGTGGTTCGAGTCCTGCCGAGACTGGTTCCCAGAGCTTGCGTATTGTTTGATGGGATGAGACGTTATCCTGTTGAAACCTGCTTTGCTGGGTTTTTTTTTTTTTTGTCAGAGCATATGAACCCTGTGCATCAAAATAACGTCCCGTAAACCCTAATTAATTGACTGTGTGGAGCATTTCCTGTTGTTCAACCACAGCAGGCTGCAACCGGCCTAGAAAGGACTGGGAAATGAGGAAAAGGTGGGTAGGCAGCACAAAACCACGTAGCGTTTGAAATGCATCATGTCGACAAGTCACATTTGACAGCTGCACTTGGGGAAAAAGTGCTATTTTTACCTAATGTCTGAAACGTATGTAGATTTTGTGCATATCTAACACAGGATCCTGACCTTTTTGCCTTTATTAGCGTAGAAACCCCAGGCCTCGCCTAAGCAACAAGAAAACATTTTTGGTCTTCAGCATTTCATACCCCTATGTGCATCTTTAATCCATTTGCTCTTGGTCTGTATAAATCCATCTCATCCATCTTGTTGAATTTTGTGCGTGCCACAGGTGTGCTACATTACCGTGAACATTATTGGAAGGTTTCCTTGTCCTCGTTACTCACACATGTCCGATTTCCTCACGCTTCTGTTTTTCAGGCTTTGTTTTTCTCCCCTTGTTTTGCCTGCAATCGTCTCTCTTCTTGCGAACCATGGAGCGGATGGAACTGAAGAAAGTGAGCACTGAGGCAGATGATGACAGCAATGACAGCCTGGAAGATTGCTACTCCGGGCCCATCGACTCCGAGAAGGCCACCATGAGCAGGTCAGCAGTGTATCATGATCAGATCATTTGGCAGACGCCCTTATCCAGAGCGACTTACATCTATCACATTTATACAGCTGAGCAGTTGAGGGTTAAGAGCAAGCAGAGGCCGCGTGGATTTGCTTGGATTTGAACTCACGACCTTCCGATCAGTAGTCCGACGTGTTAACCCCTGAGCATCCCCCGAGAGCCGTCCGCATCCAGCTGCCTCACGGTCCTCTTCACTTCTGCCTTATTGTTAATCACACTCTTACTCTAGTACTCGAAATGGCATTGTTTCACTGGTACGGTCAGCACCGCGCGCACACACAAACACTTTAATCCACCTTTAATGCACCTTTAAGTACAATCAGGTCCATAAATTTTTGGACGTCGATAAAGCCGTCCACGACAGTCTGTTGAAGTTGAGCTCGAAAGTGCTTTTGATCGAAGGTTGTGTACATCCATCAAATCAGGTGAAGTGTATAGGACTCACAGGACTTTCCATATGACTTTTCTGGGTTGTTTTTTTTTCTTTTTTTAAAAAAAATTTAAAAAAAATTTTTTTTTTTTTTTAAACAACTAAAGTAGTTGGATAATTGGCTACTTAGCTGCTCCATGGCCGGGAGTGTGTTATTCCCTCATGATGGCACTTACAAATGAAGCAAATAAAAGGTCTAGAGCTGCTTAAGTGTGCTGTTTGCGTCTGGGTTTTGCGTGACTTCAGTGACGCAAGCCATCGTTAGGCTAGAAAAACAAAATAATGATAAAAAATCCAAACAAACCCATTAGAAAGATTGCAAAAACCTTAAGTGTGGCCAAAATCAACCATTTCTATATACTGTTTCTTAAAAAGAAAGAAGGCCCCGATGAGCTCAGGGACACCAAAAGGCCCAGAAGACTCCTTAATATCTACTGACCAGATGAAGAACACAGGTAGTCCTCAAGTTACGATGGAGATGCGCAAGTCGAAAATATCGTATGTCGACTACACTGTGTTGAACCACTTAGCTGAGCCTAGCTTAGGTATCTCAGCCTGGCTTAGCCTAGCTTAGCCTAGCCTAGCCTACCCAGGAGTCTTTCCCTGTAGAAGACATGATTTTGAATTAAAATTAGCTCCTGAAGCACACAAAAAAACCCACAGTAATGCACTGTACAGTACACCGATACACAAGGGAACTTCATGAGTTGCTGGAGAGAGTGAGACATCGCGTGAGGCGAGTGATCCGGGCATCGTTCTGCATACTTCCGGTTGTACGCACATACGTACGTACGTACGTCATCCGCTGTTACGCTGGCCTGCCTGCCATACCTGCCCATGAATTTAAAATATTTTCTAAATATTTTACGATTTTTAGCGTATCGCAATCGTCATCGTAACTTGCGAAAAATCGTAAGTCAGGCCATCGTAACTCGGGGAGCGCCTGGACTCTCTGGGAGGTTTGTGGATTCGCGTCAAAGTCAGCAATCAAGAGAAGACTTCACCTCAAGATGGAACCCATCTTCGTAAGCCACAGAAACAGGAGCAAGACCAGATCAGTGTTTGCCAAAAAAAACGGAACAGCATCCCTATAGACAGAAGAGGCTGATGAACTAAAATAGAAATTTCTCAGGGTCTAAAAAATTATCCCTAACAACCCGGCTCTGGAAAATGCCTATTTTGCAGTCAGTATCTCGATGAAGAGGATGCCGAGAGTCAGAAGTTTCTCACAAATGGAATAATGAAGAAGAAGAAGTTTGAGGAGTATCATGAAGAATATGTAAGATCCTTATTATTATTATTATTATTATTATTATTATTACTACTACTACTACTACTTATAACGTATTAAGAGCTGTGGCCTTCACTACAGCCAGTCTCTCCATTCAGTTTGGCTTAAAAATAAAAAATTGTAGTACATTTAGGTACTTATGTGAGCTACTAAATAAACATGGTCTTAAATACATGACATTAAATCAATTTTGCTTTCTCTCTCTCTCTCTCTCTCTCTCTCTCTCTCTCTCTCTCTCCGTCACAGCACCCAGGTCATGCCTCATTTGGGATGTCTGTGTTTAACCTCAGTAATGCTATCATGGGAAGCGGGATCCTGGGCCTCTCTTTTGCCATGGCCAACACTGGAATCATCCTCTTTTTGTAAGTATGCAGTGTGTTCTGTACCTTCTGGCTTATAGGGTGTCAGGATACGGTCTGAATCTCTTGTCAGTTTTCTCTTGTCTGGATGCTGTTTATACATGAGGATCTAATTCTAGCTTATGGTGTAACATCCGCCTAGAGCATTCTGTACACACTGTAGGATCTGGTAGGACGCTTATTCTAGGTAAGAAGTGTTTAAATGAGCTGGTTTTACATTACAGGAGTTAAGGGTGGGCGGCACAGTGGTGTGATGGCTAGCACTGCCGCCTCGCAGCAAGAAGGTCCCAGGGTCGACCTAGGTGCCTGTGTGGAGTTTGCATGTTCTCCCCATGTCCGTGTGGGTTTCCTCCGGGTACTCCGGTTTCCTCCAACAGTCCAAAGACTTGCACAGAGGGGATTAGGATAATTGGCGACTCTAAGTTGCCCGTTGGTGTGAATGGGAGTGTGAATGGTTGTCTGTCTCTGTGCATTGGTGGATTGGTGACCTGCCCAGGGTGTAACCCCGCCTCTCACCTGAAGTCAGCTGGGATTGGCTCCAGCTTCCCCCCGCGACCCTGAACAGGATTAAGCGGCAGAAGATGAGTGAGTGAGTGAGTGAGTGAGTGAGTTAGGGATGGTGCGGAGACCATTTAATAACTTTATTTGTATACAGTACTTTCCAAATGTCTTGATCCACCCCTCATATTTTGCTTCCAAAGAGCCAGACTTTCTTGTATTTTTCTAATGTAGCCTTGAGGAACAGTTCTTCAGGCTGCCTTCATAACACACAAAAAAAAAAAAAACCCACAATGGAACACAGTCAGTCATAGATTGGCCTCCACAAAGCCCGGATCTCAACATTATTGAAGCAGCGTGGGATCATCTTGATAGAGATCGGAACAAAGGCATTTTGGGACGTTCTTCAAGGAGCCTGGAGAACTATTCCTGAAGACTACTACTTAAAGAAATGCCAAGAAAGCTTACCTTAGAAGTGAGAAAGTTCAGGCTGTCCTTTTCAGTGTTTTATCGTATTTAGGAAGCATACGGCGTTTTCAAGTAGCCTTAGACATCAGAGAGGCTTCCGCACGCAAGTGTGTTGAAAGCCTGATTAGTTCTGTTTTGAATTAGCGGTGTAAATGGAATGAACAGCTGTCATCTGTGATCGCTGGCAAATTATGACAACTGAAAAAAAAACGACAGCCCTTATGTTAAGCTGATGCACGAATATATAGCTCTTTCTTGTAACGTACACAGGCATCTCAAAAGTAAATAGACACGCATCATTGAATTTTATCTGCGAGTTTTATCTTCAAACTTGTTCATATCTGATTATTGTGCATTTCAGATTACAGGATATTAATCGTTTAGAGCGACTAGCCATGCGGCGAACACCAGAAGCCAAAGAGTTGTGTGATTTCCAAAGAGTTTGTATTGTGGGTCAGTCTGAGGGTGGTGACACTTAGCCAGCGTATGATTGTACAAAACCTCGGGATTCCTCTTGTTCCAGTCAACAGAGTGATCGTACAATTCAAAAGCGAAGGAAAGGAATCCCCAGCGTCCCGCTCAGGTCGACCCGGACCTTCGGACAGGGGTCTTCAGACCGTCGAGCGGATCGGTAAATAAATAAATCCCCGTCGTAAGGCCGCTGATGTCGCAGAGCGACTCCAAGTGAGTCAGATCTCCATCAGCTTGGGTACTATGAAAGAAGTTTCTAGGAATACGTTCTTTAAAAATGATGCTGTCCATTTACTTTTAAGATGTTTGTGCATAGTTCACTGAGAATATCCACAAGACTCATGGGGCTATCCAGTTTCGCAACAATTTGAAACAAGAACTGGTAGTGTTCATGCATCTGGCCATGCCTTCATTAGCCCTAGGTTTTCATGGTGATTAATTGGATGTTTTGGCTATCTGTTTGGAGTGTCCACAGCCCGTTGTTTGGTTCATTCATGGTATGATGTTCTCATTTTTCACCTTGTACAATTGGTTATTATAAACAGGCTGAAGAGCCTACACATACACTTCCCTTGTATTCCCTGAAATTGTTCAGCAAAAAGTGCTTAAAACATTATCATAAGGAAACCTATTATTATTATTATTATTATTATTAATAATAATAATAATAATAATAATAATAATAATAATAATACAATTAACAGAGCCCTAACTCTGTATCTTTGTGACTTGTAACACACACCAGTACTATTTTTGTCTGAGGAACTTCCTCTCGCTGGCCTTGTTCTCTAAACTCATGCGGCCCAGTGTGCCATCTGAACAAGACACTGAAACGCAGAGACAGAGACGTAGCGCATATAGACAGGCCTGCGTTAGCGTGTCCGTTTGAACATAGTTGGCTTGAGCGTGCTCCGAATGATTTGACGGCAGTCAGCCGTTCCCTCGCATTCCTCCCATAGCATGAGGACGAAGAGAACGCCTTCATCAGTGCGAGATTTGCTTCTCTCCAGACCAGCGGGTCAGCGTCCGGCCTCGTCTCCATCACTCCTTTACTCTGGCCTACGTCCGGCGGCTATTTCTAGTTCTGTGTACAGGCTCCCGGTGCCTGGTAACGCTCACTGACAGGCTTCCCTTCACCGCTTCTTCTTCTTCTTCTTCTTCTTCTTTTTTTTGCTCTCTTGCTGTCTTTCACTCACGCGGTCATCCGTCTTCCCTTTAACACCGTGACAGATATCAGATAGTGCAGCCCGACAGGAATACACAGGTTGACGTCGGAATGTAAAGGGAGATTAATGGCGTCTGCTGAATGTATATTGCATGCAGAAATAGCCTCCGTAGCACCGTCAGTTAACCCACGACATGCCGATTCACACAGGAGGGTTTGGACGCACCGATGTTATTTCTTGAGGGGGAAAAAAGAAAAAAATCACGTCTGATTTTTCTTTATTTTTGTCCTGCAGTGTTCTCCTGTTCGGTGTCGCTATTCTGTCACTCTACTCCATTCACCTGCTGCTTGTAACAGCTAAAGAAGGAGGTAATCATTACCTTACACACACACACACACATACACACACACAGGAATATAAGTGATCGCGTAGGTGTCTGGTCTTTCACGGCTAGATAGAGATATAAACGTCTCGTATGGGTGTTGGGCGCTATTTTAGTAAGCATATCATGTTTTAAATTTCTTTTTAAGGCTCCCTTATTTATGAAAAGCTGGGTGAAAGGGCGTTCGGCTGGCCGGGGAAAATGGCAGCGTTCGGGTCTATAATCATGCAGAATATTGGAGGTAAGGAGAAGCGACCCAGCCGTGCTCGGCCTTTCCTCTTATTAAAAACGCATCTCTTACTTTCATTTAGTCGCTACTGCAGTGTGTCGGTCTTTACTGTGCTGTAATATCCGACATAAACGTTTATTTGGACTTTATACTTGTTTGAGTGTGCCCTGCGAGCAGATTAAATTATGATTAAATTGTCTTTGCCCAGCCATGTCCAGCTACCTGTTCATAGTGAAATACGAGCTGCCGGAGGTTATCCGGGCCTTCATGGGACTAGAGGAGAACTCTGGGTGAGTGGCGTCAACATGCCGAATGCTGAATTCATGCTGCGATGCTTGTTAGGTCTTATCGAGGGCGTGTACAGAGCACAAGCAGGCGATGAAATGGAAGAGAAGGCTTTTTGCTAGGAAAGAGCAATGGTTTAAATGACAGTTGTCTGAAAACGGTGATTTGAAAACGACTTGGGAACACGGGCCATCCATGTCCTTAACCCCAAGTGATGAGAAATCAACATGGCCGCTCACACCGTGAGGAAGAAATACCAAAGTACCGGTTTTACCTTTAAAATGAATATGGGTAGTTGTGTATTCGCTTTAAATCAATCAACATACAGGCTTTTTAACATCAGATCACTGTTCTGACAAGGGGAAAAAATGCGTCACTCATTGTAGTTAGTCAGGTGGCTAGCTTGTTGCTAACAAACCATGAACAAGGAAGAGTCCAGGTTGGGGTTTTGGGTTGTTTTTTTTTCACATCTCGAATGCATCGAGGTTGGAAAACGACGTCATGCCAAGCTCTGACTCGACACTTCAGAGGTTTCTAGGATGCAGCATCAGAAAGTCAGAGGATGACGGGGGTAAAATTTGGCCTCCTGTGAACTTTGAAGGCACCCCTGGGATCGTATTCGACCCTGACTTTTATTTCACGCTTATATCCAATCCACTCGTTGGTTGGTGGACGTTAGTGGACATCCCAGGAGGTCTCATAAGGACGGAAGGTTTCACCTTATGACCTTATGACCCACCTGTTTTGGGTTCACTGAGTCTGGATCTTCATTTTAGCCCATGGAGATATTCTTCCTATTATGAAAAGGTGGTCTGGGTTTTCCAGGGTTAAAGAGCGTGAACATGACTGGTTGCAGAGGTTTCCATGTACTGATGGCACAAAATGCACCTACATCTAACTGCTTAACTGGAGATTCCATGCATTTCATCCGAAAGAATATATTTTTAAAACTCTGTACACTTTCTTTCACCTGTACCGCGTGTGTACAGTGACTTTAGTGGTGCACCGAGGCCTTGGGGACATGCTTCTGATAACATCTGCTGTACTGAGACTGTGATCTCTGTGAGTTTAAGTGCTTGTGTGGTTTCTCCTCTGCTGTAGTGAGTGGTATCTGAACGGGAATTACCTGGTGGTGTTTGTGTCTATTGGAGTCATCCTACCCCTCGCACTGTTCAAGAACCTGGGTAAGTCCACTGTGCTTCACTAGGTGTTTCATATGTTTACATGACGTATATGACCACGCGTGTGTGTCTTATGTACGTTTCACTCTTGTGCAGGATACCTGGGCTACACCAGCGGCTTCTCGCTCTCTTGTATGGTCTTCTTTCTGGGCGTGGTAAGCGGTTCCTATATTAGGTTGTTTGGGGTTTTTTTTTGTATTGTTATGAGTTGTTGTTTTTTTCTGTGCATTTCCACTCCTAAACCTGTTTGAGCATTATGATTCAATCTTTCTATTGATTTATTTAAAAATCTATACTTTCCAGTTGATTTGTAAGAGTTTTTGGTAGTCTCTCTCTCTCTCTCTCTCTCTCTCTTTCTGTATCTCTCCAGAAACTGATTTATAATCATTTCTGTCCTCGTGTGTCTGTGTGCGTCTCAGCTGATTTACAAGAAGACCCAGCTCCCTTGTCCGTTACCGTTCTTCTTCCACCACTCGGCTAATATGAGTCAAAACGGTTCGGCGCTGATGAATCCCTACATGTTGCACAACCGCTCGGCTCTGATGGAGTTCTCTCGAGCAGACACCAGCGGCAACAGTCACCTGGAGCCCATTTCTCCGGTTTTAACCACCTCTGACGTCCACTACATGCCTCACGCGGACGACCACGAGGACATGTGCACGCCCAAATACTTTGTGTTCAACTCTCAGGTGAGGGTCAACATCGTAAACATTGCTTCCTCGTTTCTTTATCTTCATTTTAAAGAGGCAGTCATGGATTCCGCAGAAAGACTGTTAATATTTGAATGCAACAGCCAAACAAATACACGCCTCCCTCCAGGGCTCCTTCAGAAGCTCCGCCCATGCCCAGATTCCCGGACGCTAATAATGACACCCCCGTTTAATACAAATCACAGGATGATGTTCGTTCTCATGTCTAAAGTAACACCTCGTACACAGAGATCTGTTTAGTGGACGAATTATATGATGTCAGACTAATAATGTAATTGATTTCAACAAGACACGTTATTTAGGAACCACCTATAAAGGCTGTTTGTTAGGAGTTTGTTATTTAACACGATTTAAGACGTTTGTCCACACACGACAGTCTTCAGGACAGAGGCGTATTCTCATGGTGCGTTCAGATCAAACGCTGCGAGAACGTCCAAGCAACCGGAACGAAAGTCTTTCATTTTCTATGTGAGCCGGGATCTCTCGGCGGCGAGCAGCGGCGTGATCGTTGGCAGCGCATCCTGAGCGGTGGAGGCGTCAGAAGAAAGTTGAAGTCAGGGCAACTTTGGGGAGTTGAGCTATGATGTGGTTTGGTGGCAACCACCTGGAATGTAGAAGCGCTCTGCCCTAGGGAACCCTCGGGAAACAACTGTGTAAACTTTTGTTCCCAGGTAGCACAAAAAGCCTCCTGATTTAGTTGATTTACATCCTTGTCTTACCAAACATCTCATCGTAATTGTCTCAACACTATTTTCATTATGTCATCACTGAGTTCGCGTTTAAAAGAGTTCCCGACGTCGTGTCCTACTTACAGTCAGTAGACTCGATGCAAATCCCTCTTGAATGGGTGTTCGTTTTGCTGCCTCTTTAAATGCAGTTTGCAAGAACGAACTTGTAGGCGTCGAGTTCACCTATGCCTCAGCGCATCCACGCACTCCGAGAGCGCCAGTGGCATCTTGATCTGAACGCACAGTTGCTCTATTAACTTCAAGAGAAAGAAAAGAGAGAGGCTGCTGAGGGAACCACTGTTTAACGGCTAAATGACATGAGCAGCGACAGGAACTAAGTTGTCTCGCAGATACAGGTAGTCCTCAAATTACAATGGAGATGCGTTCCGCCACACCCATCGGAAGTCGGAAATATCGGAAGTCGAACCACTGTGTTGAACCACTTAGCCTAGCTTATTAGGTATCTCAGCCTAGCTTAGCCTAGCCTACCCAAGACTCGCTGAAGACTTCATTTAAATCACATTTCTGTCAAAAGAGAGAGTTTGTCAGAGAGGTCTGCACCTGGTGGAGGCAGCAGCACCGTGTCTCTGAGCTCCGTCCAGCCGCGACACCACGCTGGACAAATACTGAGCTCCGGGGACAGACAGCCACCGCTGACGCTGTTCCATTAATAATGATCACAAAAAACCCCGCGGTAATGCACTGTACAGTACACCGATACACAAGTTAACTCCATGAGTTGCGGGAGAGAGTGAGGCATCGCGTGAGGCGAGTGATCCGGGCGTCGTGCACGTACTTCCGGGTGTCGGATGCGTACTTCCAGGTGTCGTCTGTCTAAACATCCGCATACGCTATACGGTGTTACGCTGGCCTGCCTGCGATGCTTGCCTGTGAATTTTAAATATTTCAAAATATTTTACCATTTTTAGCGGATCACGATTGTCATCGTAACTTCAAAAACTCTTAAGTCAGGGAGCACCTGTATTCCCGAACAGTACCTGTAACTCTAAATGGTTAAAAGTATGCCGTTCCTCTTGCAACGATTAAAAATCGGAATTGCTGGCAAGTCGAATAAAAACATTCAAAACGTGGTGAGAGCGGCTCCACTTTTCACCCCAGCATTAATTTTCCTGTAAGCGTGCATCTGTGAAAGACTCACGTTATATCTCACGTTTCTGCGTTTTTTTCCTCCTCCAGACCGCATACACGGTTCCCATTCTGGCTTTTGCCTTCGTGTGTCACCCAGAGGTCCTTCCCATTTACAGCGAACTCAAAGAGTGAGTACGTTCTCATACTTTTCTGCGGCAGAAAACAAAACAACCCCAAACCACGAAAAGTTCACTCAGCGTTCACGTTTTAAAAAAATATATATATATATATATTTTTTTTTTTTTTGCATTTCGCCTTACAGTCGCACTCGAAAGAAAATGCAAAATGTATCAAACCTGTCGATCCTGGCCATGCTGATAATGTACATGCTGTCAGCGCTGTTTGGGTACCTCACGTTCTACGGTACGTCCTCACACACGCACATACACACGCGCGCACTCATACACACACACACACAGACACAACATATGAAAGGAGTAAAGTTCAGTATGTTCAGTACAGACTTGCATGGGTCTTGATTTATTGTAGTTCTCAGTCTAATTTTGCTTTCTCCCCACTCTTCTCTTTTGTCCACACACACACATACACACTCACACACACACTTGGACACACAGGTAATGTGGAGGCCGAGCTGCTGCACACCTTCACCAAGGTTTATAAGTTTGACACGATGCTCCTGTGTGTGCGTCTGGCCGTGCTGACAGCTGTAACACTCACCGTGCCCATCGTCCTCTTCCCTGTGAGTACCGAAACACCACACACACACACACACACACACACACACACACACACACACACAGTACCTACAGTCACATACTCTCCATGTGTAAATCGTTTTTAGCAAATAAATGCCTGTGTACAGAATTAGATCCTCTACTTCCTGATCATACACATGGAATTCCCGATGACACTTTTATGAACCAATGGGAAGCGAGTTCCCAAACCCCATTAGACGTGAACAAAAGTGGCTAGTTGCTAGGCGGTCATTTTTTGGCCGATTTCAACAAACCACGCCTCACTTTGAAGGTCTTTAGACGGACAATGTGGAAGTAACAATAACTCACTTTGAAAATTTCCTCATTCTGACTCATTATGCCAGTATGGGGCACGTTTAAATGTTTACGTGAGTTATAGGCGCCAACATGTTACTTATTGGTTGCCAGCCTGTTCTCACTGTCTCGTCCTGCCTAAAAGCACATTTTGTTCCCTCTTGACGCCACTGAACAGCAGCAGTAGAAGGTGTCTAAGCGGATCGGCGTGTCTGCCCTTTTGTACCAGACGTGTTGCCGTACTCGTGTTTTATGTAGTCGCCGTTTCAGCTTTTCGAGAGGGCAGACAGGGCGAGATCTGTCACTGTAGCCGAGAGCCGTCCACAGCCAGGGCTATATTAGAGCACGGAGTAGGGCAGGAGTGTGATGGTGTTGGGGCCCAGTTGGGTTCTGGCTCACACACACACACACACACACACACTCACACACACACACAAACATTTGTACAACTATCCTTGTGAGGACCTTCCATTGACATAATTATGAATGCAGCCAATCAGAGATGAGCATCTAGATATCAGCAATATGCCGAAATGATCAAATCCGATTTCCTGATGTTCATATCCTTGTGAGGACATTCGGGACACACCAAGATATGTAATTCTGCCCACACACCTTTGTGTGTAACTAACGTAAATTACAGCGCATACTATAACTGGATGATTTTTTTTTTTTTTTAAAGACATTTAAGGCTCTGGGTTTTTTTGTTTTTTTGTTTTTTTTGCAAAAGAGAGAGTGAGAGAGAAACGGGTTTGTAAAAATAAAATAAAATAAACTAAAAATTCAAACGTGATGTCCACTAGGGGGCACAATTGTGCATCCAGGTCCAGTCTGAATCAGTTTCTGAATCTGCTCTGAATATTTTATGACTGCATGCATTTACTTTTTCCTCACAGACTATTAATAGTAACCTGGATGGTACTTGTGTGTGTGTGTGTGTGTGTGTGTGTGTGTGTGTGTGTGTGTGTTTGGGCAGATTTTTATATCTTGGTCAGGACCAGATGTCCCCACAAGGATCAAGGATAGGAATATTTGACAGTTAGGATCTCGTGGGGACATCTGGCTGGTCCTCATAAGCAAAACTATATATAAAAAACTGCAATATTTAAAGAGCTGAAATAGCTGAAAGGTTTTATTTTAGTTGGTGAGGTTTAGATGAGGTTCACGTTACTCACACGCACACAACAACATGAACACTATGGTAATGGTCCGGTGTATCGCCACCCTGACACACACGGATGTCATTTGCATCATACATCACATAACTGCCTTTGGTCTTTAAAAGCGCAGATGTAGCAGCACAGCACTAAACCTAACCTCAGGACAAAGACTCAATGATTTCAACATGCATCTGAAACCCAGAAATCATCAATGTAGTGTACACATGTCCCATATCGACTTTCTTCTGCCTCGCTTCCGTGGCTTGATTAGTGTGACTCCGATATGATCCTGTGACTACAAAAGGGCATGAGGACCCGTTCATGAGGCCATGATGGCTTCAGGCATGCGTATGGGAGATCTGGGGGAAGTGGGAGGGGGGGGAGTGCAGACGGCGAGGGTGAGTGGAATATTCCACTGTAGTGATCAGGTGCTGTGCAGAGTGTGTGTGTGTGTGTGTGTGTGTGTGTGTGTGTGAGCAAGTGAGTGAGTGACCTTGCCAAGTATCAGATAATGCAATAGCATGCGGCTGCCACTTGGAGTGCTAGAAGCCCAGAAGGTCAGCATTAATTCTTCGACAATGTAACTTCAGGCTGCAGGGGACACTGGCAGAAATTGGACGAAGTGTTCCCAGAAGTAAAAATAAATGATTAAATGATAATAAAAAAAAAATAAAAATAAAAAATGAAAGTTTCTAAAGGGGTTTTTTGTCTTTTGGGGGTTTTTTTGTTTTGTTTTTTTTTTACAACCGGGGTCGATAGACATTAAACAAAGAGGATTGAACCCTTTATTGGGCAAGGAGCTATATTTGGTAACTTCAGCAGTCGTCGAAATGGTCCCCCATGCCTCTCCGTGAGACTGTAGAGCCACGTGCATGTCTCCCATCCGAGATAAATGTTCCTTTAAGTGTATATGTGTTTTTCTTATATATTTTTTTTATTATCATGTTTTTATTTCTAAGTACAGTGGACCCTCGGCTCACGAACTGAATCCGATCCGTGACCCGATTTGTTCGCGACCTGAATCAACGTTTCCCATTGAAATAAATGTAAATACAGTGAATGTGTTTCAGCCTCAAAGCCTGGTTTTAAAGTGTATTATGGGTTTATGTGTGGCACTAAAACATGGAATTCGCCATCCAGTGCGTTTGCGACCCAAGGGTCCACTGTACTTCAATTAGTGCCCTATAAAGTGTTAAACTGTGTGTAGTTGGAGCAACTGGAGGCAAGAGGATTTAACCTACCATGGATGATGGATTAATCTTAATCAGATCATCTTTTATCATCGAGTATAGGAGCGTAGGAGAAGTGATGATGCTTTAAACTGCTCCTGTTGTTAGTGCTCGAATATTACTTGGACGTCTTAAAGTTTGGATGTGTTGAAGTTTACTCTCATGCAGAAGCGCGAGATCGTATCCCAGCGGTACATTTCTCTTTCCATCCCTTGGCATTATTTGCATGCTGGAAAGCTAGAAGGGGTAAAAGAGGACATTCTGATATTAAGAGCTGGATATATACGATGCACATTGTGCCCTTTGCATTCCTGAAAGGTCAGAGAGACGATGAGAGATTACATTTGCTGTGTCTCCAGGCTGCGGCGTCCTTGGCTTAGTAACAATGATAAAGAACGATCGTAAAGTTTCTCATGGACAGGATGACACGTGGGTTTTGTTTCTTTGTTTCGTTTCGTTTGAAAATTGGGACCTAGGACCCGAGGTTTATTCAATGGTGGTTGCATTTTTAACTGGAGTTTGTCGCTATAAACGCAGGCTTCGGACGCAGGGTGTCGCAGAGTTCTCCGTTCATTGGGGAAATTAGTACTTAATCTTTAAAAAAAGAAAAAGAAAAAACGTCCTAAACGTACACGACTGGCATTTCTTTGTAAACACAAAAGAGTCGTTTCTCTCACTCATGATGAACCCATGTTAACACATCTGGTGTCACGCATGCAATTGCACTTCGAATGCGTTCCTTTGAAATGATCTCCGTGCTGCAGCCACGAGAACCATTTCAGTACGTTCTTCTATTTTTATTTATTTTTATTTTTATTTTTTTTTACATTTTTTACATTTTTTATTGTGTCTTTAGTACAAGTACAAGATTATATCCAAATTACAATCAATTCGATACGTCCTTGTTTTGCCAAAGCATTCTTAAAGGCCGTCCGAAAAAACTACATACATAACATAAACCCAGTATGAGAAATTTTGGAATACGTTTTGCTAAAAAGTGTTCATGTTCTCCTTTTTTCTAGGACACCCTGTATTTCACTTATGCAGTATTGTTGCCTAAGAAGCAAAAAATGAGCTGCTCTTAGTGCCGTGTAGTGCTTCTCCAGCTCGATACACACCTCCACATGGCCTGTTAGTTCATAATAATATGCTAACACCCTGGCCTGGACCTGTGCATGCGGCCACGTTTTTAATAATGAAAGATTATGTTGATAAAGCAGTGAGGAAAGCCTTGTCCAACTAGAACTCTAGAGCATTACAGAGCGTGATTTTGACCGGACAGTATCAATAAGGAGAGCCTGGGGAGGAGCGTTGAGGAGTTGTCCTGAATGTGACCTCAGCTCATATCAGTCACTGGCTATTTTTTGGCTATGATGCAGAACAACGCTGACAGATGAGGATGTCATTTACGTGGTCCTGAATATATCTGCCTTTGGAATTTGAAATGTTAGCCTTGCCGTCGCAGCAGATGAATTAACTTTACAGCTAAGCAGTGCGCCCCTGAAACCGGCTTTAGTTTGGGATTAACGCACACTAATACCACCAGTGCAATGCTGATTGGTCCAAACTCTCAAAGTGGAGCCTACAGACTCTCAAAGTGTAGGCTGGTTTTAGTCGTTTCCATTCCTTCCTGCTTCTGAGTTCTGTGGCTTAATTAGCGTTCCAGAATAAAGTCCAGTATGTTCCCATTGGTGTCCCATGATATATTGAGGTGGCCCGTTGCCACAAGTTTCACCTCCTTGGTAACTGGCAGGAGAGACAGAGAGAGGAGGATACTGGACGAAGATCACACATGCAACTTCCAAAGGTTCTTTGCTGTTCACCAGTGGACGCCGAATTTCTCGGTCCAGGGCGCTGGGGCAACCGAAATGTCACACCCAGGTGCCAAGATGGAACAGTTCTTTAATGTAAAACTCCCATGAAAAAGAGAGGAACACTGGCATCAGGGTGTTAAAAATACAACCTAGACGTCTAGCTGAGAAAGCGAGAGAGATAAAAATACGCCTCGAAGTGAAAGCAATCATTATCGCCTGGAAAATGTGTTTGTTCTTCTGCTGTTAACCCTTTATAAGGACAGTAATTACTTAGAAATGAACTACTTAGAAATTCTTCTAGTTTACTCCTAGAGTGTCATTGGAGGATATTAAAACAGTTTATGGTACAAGAATTTTTATTTTTTTTTCATTTGGATGTTGAAAATCAATTTCACACAAACTTAAAGGAACATTCATTTAGGGTGGGAGAAATCCGTGTGGTTCTACAACCTCGTGGAGAGGCACGGGTGCATACTGGATGTCCGCTGAAGTTACCAAATATTATTCTTCACCCTATCAAGGGTTCATTGGAAAAGGATATTTCTTATGTGCCTATATATTCTTAGAAAAAAGAGAGGTTCTTCAGGGGTTCTTTAAGTTATCGTTGGATAAATAAAGGTTCCTAAAGAGCTTCTACTCGGAAACATTTCTGATGGGGAACCATGCCATTGTATGGTTCTCTGGAGAACTTTTAACATTCCCTCAGTCCCTCAGAGGGCCAACCGAACTACCTTTAAAGCTACACTAATCCCTTTCCAAATCCCCTAATCCCGTTCCAGAACTTTCCGCAAAGGACGGAAATCCGCGATACACGGACGCCGCCCCCAAATGATTTTTTTTATTAATTTAGGGCCTAAATGATCCTCCATCACTCTTTAAACACGTCCTAGACCCAATTAAACACATAAAGAAAACATCTGTGAGCATATAGCGACTGATGGTGCTGTACCGTCATAAGCAACTCGATAAAGAAACGTGTGTGTGGCGAATTCCACCGTCGGAAAATCCCTCAAAACGATTCACTAGAGGTTTTGCGGATGCCGTGAAATCCGCAAAAACAATTATATACTGTATATTCTAAATAAAAATCCGCGAATAGCCGGGGACGCGAAATGTGAACCGCGCCATAGCGGGGGATTCCTGTAGCGCATTTTCTAAGAGAGCCTCATTTTTCTGTTTTAATTTTTTACATATTTAACCTCAAGACCTTATTACTGCTGATTCATCACCCATCCTCACCAATAACTTCACTACAGTTACTCGTATTTCCTGAACAACATGCTTTATGGTATGTGACTACACAAAGAGATGGTTTACATTCCTCATATTTCATTGTAGGTCAGTCCATCGGAGCGTGAACCTCGCCTGGGTTCATTTTTATCTGTAGGAAATCTTTACTACTTTAACCGTAGCTGTGAGTAGAGATGGCAAAAAAAAGGGTAATAGTGGCAACAAGGCAAAAAAGTAAGACAAAAACTAAATTAGTTTGTTGGGGGGGGAGGGGAAGTACTTTAAAGGACTTTTGCTGTTTTAGATTACGATGCAGTGCTATTATAGGTTGACTTGCATTCGCGGTAGAAAATAAACTAATATTTCATTGGACGTGTACAAAAAAAAAACCTTTCTTTTTTTTACATTTAAGTAATTACATTTTGATTGATAAAAAAAAATCTAAAACGGAAGGTGAAAAAGAAAATCTAATGAAAAAGAGACAGATGTTTTAGTGCATTTGGCAAAGCCGGTGAGCTCAAATCTCTTCATTACACACTTCCCTAACTCCACTTTATTTTCTTTTAGGCGAGCAGATTTTTTCTTCAGGTCAGTGTGTCTTTGCTCTGAATGAGCTCGCGAAAATGGAATATAGATAAAACAGCCTGTCCTGGACAATAAACTGACAGCGCACATCAAAAGTCATGCCCTCCCCCTGTACTCTGAGTTGGCTGATGCAACTCTCTCAAGACATTTCAAATGCACAGTGGGCGTGTCTAGTGTGTGTGTGTGTGTGTGTGTGTGTGTGTGTGTGTGTGGTTCCTCTTCACCTCCTGCTGGTGAACTTTCCCCCAGTGTGTTAACTTTCCCAGGCTTGTATGTTGAGCTGCTCAGTGCTAGTCCTGTGACCTGGCTTCAGCTCATTAACTGCTCTCGGTTAGCCACCTGCCGCTACCTTGGTCAGACACAATGGGTTTCATTCACTAAACTTTCACTAAAACCTAAAACGAATTTGAAATTCATGTAAAAAAAAAAAAAAAAACCCACTAATTCTAAATAAATGGAATAAAACTAAAATAATAAATATATTTTAAGATTTGTATTTCTACCTGTACCTGTTGGGGTGTTTTTTTAGCCTTTTTAGCTTAAACAGTTCCTTGGTAAGCGTTTGTATTCCACATAGCATCATCATCGTCGTCGTACCTCGCAACTCTTAACTCACAATGTACATTAGTTTAATAGCTTCTTAGGTTAACCCTGGAGCACCCCAGGGGTCATATTTGAGCCTAACTTTTATTACACTCTTATTTTCAACCCTCGCATTGGTTGGTGGACATTAGTGGACATCCCAGGAGGTCTCATAAGGAGCATTTCATAGCATGTAGTAGGAAAGGGTTAATTAAAAAAAAAAAAAAAAAAAGGAAATTCACTGAGTCTGGATCAACGGAGATATTTTCCTATTATGATAGGGTGGTCTGAGTTTTCCAGGGTTAAAGACACAACATGGTGTTTTGCATGGCGAAGTAAGGCTGTCCATCTCGTGTCGCGCTCATTGCGTTGTTCAGTAAACACGTTTATGTAAGGCGTGCAACGGAGCCATTAAATTTATCCACAGTTTAGATCAAGAAGGCTGTGGGGGTACAGTGGGGATGAAAACACAACATTCCTTTTGAATTACACTTCCCATGGATGATGGCTACTAGTATGAAGGCTGAAGACAGTTCCTTGTCTAAGAATGGGGCGGTATCGTCGTCCTTGTTCAAATGAAAAGGAATCTCTTTAAAATGAAAAAGTTAATAAAATGCCTTTTATGGATTACTTCGACGTTCGCTTGCTTTATCCTCCTAAAGAAAGTCTCACTACACTGAGAATCTGTGTCAGGTTTCCTTCATTTATTTTCAATTTGTTGCGTTCAGTTTTTTTTTGCGTTAGCCACAAAACCGCAATATCCTGTCTTCTCAGAGGGATAGCTTTCATAACTTCTAACAAGTCTGTGAACTGATTTCTTTCTTTTTTGTTTTTTTTTCTTTCGTTTTCTTTTTTGTAACAGTGAGCCGTTTCTGAGGTCACTGACTTTCGACTGACTGCAACGACCTGAAATGTTAACATTTGCCTACATGTTCATGTTTTTAGATACGTTCTTCGATCATCATGCTGCTATTTGGTGGGCGAGAATTCAGCTGGATCCGACACATCCTCATTGCCGCCGCCATCTTGGTTTTCAACAATCTTCTCGTCATCTTTGTCCCAACAATCAGAGATATCTTTGGCTTTATAGGTAAGTTCGGTTCAATTTTATTTCCATAGCACTTTTAACAATGGACAGTGTCACCAAGCAGCTTTATAGAAAGGAATAAATTATAAATATCAATTTAAACATGTATGACTTTATCCCTGTTGAGCAAGCCAGACGTGATGGTGGTGGGGGAACACTCCTCGACACCAACTGAGAAAGAAACCTTGAAAGGAACCAGACTTAAAAAGGAACCCAACCTCATCTGGGTGACACCAGATAGTGTAATTACAAATAACTCCCTTCTATAAGTGTACTATATATTCAAAAAGTGCACTCGTGTAACCAGGAAATTCATTATAGTTTTAAAATGAGGTCTATTTTGTTGAAGTTATCAATTGTTCACAGATGGAGAATTAAGTGCAAAATTATTCCTGACAAATGTATTCCTAAGCCATTGCAACAAATCTGTTCTTATCAATTGGGGTCAAGAGCCATCTTCATGGTTTCTAACTGTATCTTTAGGCTGTCCATATGGTGCCAAGTGATACTCAGACTGGCCTACACGCTAATTAGTGGCTGTTGCTAAGGTGTGGGGATTTGTAAGAGAAAGCTCCACCCCCTGCTGTAGCATTCAATACTATTCAAGGTACCAAAAAATAACCTGCACCTTTTGAGCGAAATAGGTGCGGCAGACCATGAAAGGTTGAGAAGTTTGCTCAGATACCATTCGGAGCTTTATAGGTCAATAGGAGTATTTTGTAATCAATACAGAATTTGATTGGGTGCCAGTGCAGTGCAGATAAGATAGGTATGATGTGGTCGTGCCCCAGTATTAAATAAGAATCTAGGAATGTTTTTGTTATCTTCTGTTAGGGTGGATAGATAGGCTGAACGAGCAACTCTAAAAGAGGTGGTGTTTGAATTTTTTAGGAAATTTACATTCTGATTTTCGAATGGTCTGTTTGAAGGTTCATGCGTGATTGGTATACCAGGGTGCTCGCTATTTCTCCCAATTTTCTTTTTTATTTAAGCGAAGCAACATTATGTAAGAATAAAGCAGAACGTTGGCTCTAAGCATTCAGTCGCCTGATCACGTTCTGCGGGGTCCGATGGTGCCCTGAGGTCAGTCAAAGTTGGAATCCGAGTGAGATTATTGATAGAACTGTGTGCAGTGCCACATTTTAAATTAGATGAGATAATGATCTGAGACAGCATTAGACCGTGGAAGGGTGACTGTATTTTCTATATTTAATCCGCATGTTATTATTAAGCCAAGAGTGTGGCCACCATTAGGAGTGTGTCCTGTTATACTCTGATTAACCCTTACTGAAATTAGAATGGACGCAACCGCTGTTCCTGGGGGCTTCCGGATTATTAAAATGTATATAAGTCTCCAGCAGTGCATGCTTCGTCTAAAGAAACAACCAGGTTTTAGGCGAAATGTGCAAATTCACAAAGGAATTCAGAATATAGTCGGGGGGGGGTGTCTGTAAATAATAACTGTGGAGTTATTATATATATAAAATGATAATTACTATATAATAACTGTGGAATCGGCTGGGTAGAGTTATTTTTTGTGGCTATATATGTTACTCAAACGCACTGAATTTATGTCTATTTTTTGTGGGACACCTAGATGATGATCATGATTATTATTATTATTATTATTATTATTATTATTATTACTATTACTATAAATAATTGCAACACTTAAATTAGGTTTTACTGTAATTTCAATGTTTTAAGTTAACTTTCTAAAGGTTAGCTTGTCATTCATGGCCATGTAGCTTGTTTTGAGCTAGCCAGGAAGCTAACAACTGGTTTATTTTCAATTTAGAGATTTTTCAGAGCTTAAATGTATGTGATACCAGAAGGATCTGTTCTGGACACTAACCCTTTGGTATGTTGGTAGAAGATAGCTAGGATAGCTCTGCAGCTACTGTATTATGTCATGTATCTGTCCCAGTCTTGGGCTTAGTATCACCTACTTACATTTACATTTTACTCATTTGGTTATCCAACAAGATGTAAACTGACTCTTGTTCAGGCCTCCAACAGCGGCAGCTTCTGATCACAGGCAGCTTTCCAAAAGTTCTCCCGCAGTACATCTGGATGTTTTGGGATCTCTCGTCTGGTTGATGATTATTAGGCTGTTCTTTACCAAGGGTGTGAATTTTATTGTGGTAATAACAGTAAAACGGTATTCTGCTCAAGATGTCTGCTTTGGATCATTTCTGTCTGGTCACTCATCGCCACTGTTGTCGTAGACGTTTCCAGACATCAGACTCAATACTGACAGCGTGTACGTGTTTACGTTTAAACCAGCCATCATGCATACATGTGACCGCTGTTCCAAATCCAAACTTGTGGAAATTCCTTACAGAAACAAAACATAATACAAGTTACAGTCATATTGCCCAGGGAAGCCCCTCATTACCCCATAGACGCCCAACATGAGGTTGGATCTGGCTCTTTCGAAATGTGGCTGATATGATGAAGCATTGCAGAAGCAATCCAAAAGACGCTGATCCCACATCTGGTGTTTTTCCTAGATTTGAAGCCCTCTTGATGCTCAGGTTTAGAACTTTATGTACTTATTTTGGATGTATGAGGGAGTTTGAGTAAGTTTGTCTTTAGAAATATTTGATCATAGTTGAGATGAACTGAAGGCATGCTGTATTGCAATACAAAAATAAAGACGTCTGTACTTTTCCACCGGTTACAGGCTCCTCTGCGGCCACCATGCTTATCTTCATCCTACCTGCTGCCTTCTACCTGCGCTTGGTGAAGAGTGTACCGTTCCGATCCACCCAGAAGATATCAGTAAGTTTGCTTACCCAGCGTTGGCTTATTATAACCCACCGTTCGACCTCCACCATTCTAGCGTGACTTAACTACCACGTTACACAGACATACTAGATATTAATTACATTCACATGCATTTGATTTTAAACTTTTGAGAATGTTGATCCAAATCTCTTGGATTTAGCGTTGGACATATGCTGGTTGGCCAAGATGATTGACCTGAATATCGTCTTGTGTCTACAGGCAGCCATTTTTCTGATAGTGGGCATTATCTTCATGATTGGCAGCTTGTCCCTCATCATTCTCGACTGGATCCACAATCCTCCTGGATCTGAAGGCGGCCATTAAACTCCTCATCCTGACGTCCCCATGGAAAGCAGTCTGAGGCTTGTTCCAAGCATACCATGTGACAGATACTCGCTCACCCTCTCAGACAATCAACCAACTTGATCTGTTTTTCTCTCTGCGTCTTTACGTTCTCCCATTGTCTCCCCATGTCACCCTTTAATCGGAAAAGAGAGAGAAAGAGAAGCAAAAAGAAGAGTTTGAACTGGCTGCCTCAGAAACTGCGAAAGAAAAGGTCGCCATGGTGCTTCAGGAGATCATTCGCGTGATGGATTAAAGAGCACTTCTAGGCTGAGTTTCAGGATTTTTTATCTATGTTCACAGGCGGGCGCAAGCTACACAAAGATATGCTAGCCAAAACTAGGTTTTGTTTATTGTTTTGTTTTGTTTTGTTTTTTCTTCCACTGGCACCAGTAGATGATTGTAAGAACCAGCAAAGGTTTCTTTTTTTTTTTTGTTTTTTTTTTTTTGTTGTTGTTTTTTTAGTCTGTGCGTTCTCTTTTGGGAAAAAAAATACCCCCTAATATTTTATCTGTTATATATGTAAATAGAACGATTGTCATCTGATCAAATAGCATTAATTGATGTTCTTCAGAGGTTTTTAAGGTATTCGCTTTGCAAGAGAAAAATTTTTCCACTCTGTACAAAAAAAAAACAAAAGCAAAAAAAACCTCTCAATGTTTCACAAGCGGAAACGCTGCCAGCAGAACAACGTCGGTGCTGATGTATGTGCCAGGACTCGGTCAGGTGTACTGCAATTTCCTTTATTGCGTTTCCTCTGTATTGGATGCACAAAAGATTCTGCGGGTGACCTCAATCCTAGGTGATGTGAAATTATTCGATTTCAACCAAACCGAACCTAGGGCCTTGGGGAGCTTATCCCTAAATGCTGAGTGTGAATCTTAAACATCTGGCTTCATTCCACCTCTGATACTGTCATAGCACGCAAGCATGACATTACATTACTGTCATTTGGCAGACGCTCTTATCCAGAGCAACTTACATTTATTTTATTTATACAACTGAGCGATTACAGATTAAGGGCCTTGCTCAAGGACCCAGCAGTGGCAGCTTGGTGGTGCTTGGATTTGAACTCCCAACCTTCTGATCAGTA
>JAQMCW010000012.1:19000906-19013682 GCA_030068335.1 Chrysichthys cranchii
AGATGTAGTCGCTGGCGTAGGTGGACGGTGGCGGAGGGATATGGTGGCGCTTCTCATGTTTTGCGATTATTTCTTTCATTATTTCAACTGTTCTACGCTTAGGCTTCTTACTGTTGATGAAAAAATGCGTTGAACACGTTCACACCACGGGTGTTTGACCAGAACTTAAGGCTTGTGCCACAAAGCATGGGTTGGCTGTCTGTACGTCAGTTGAGGATTTGTTCGTCGGTCGGTACAAAATCTGTTCGGGTGCAGCCTTAAATCCGAGTGAAACCTTAGGTGTGTGACCGATAGCTCTTAATCTTAGGGTTCAAATAGATTTTTTTTTAAAAACGTGGAAAATAGAGTGACCGTCAAGTCCAGAATTTATTGAGCCTGTATGTGAAGGAGGAAATCCCATGCGACTCTGATGCGGCTTACATGCCTTCAGAGTTCCTCCTGGAGGCGCGAACGCAAACAGAAAAAAGTCCCTAGAACTGTTTGGTCCGAAAGCGCCTTATGTGGCTGTGTTGAGAAAAACCCACAGTGAGCGTGTAAATATTATCAACGCAGGTGAGAAGAATGACTCGGCATGTTGCACTGTACTGTATAGTTAATTCACTGGCCAACGTGACCTGAACAAACGTTCCTGCTGGAGTCATTTGCTGGATTGGTCGTACTCCTGCTAGTGCTATTCTGTGAATCAGGGCAGCTTTCACCTCTTAACACCGAACCCTTGTTCTGGTCTCCTAATATGCCATGCACAAATATTGAAAACATTGTAATTCATCTTGACTCAGTAATAATATCTTCATATTCGGAATATCCTGCCAAAGCAGAAATGTGCTTTTGCCCAGTTTTTGCATGTTATACCTACACCCGGATCCGTACATGTCCCGGCTGGTATTTCTTCATTGTGCCGTACCGCTGTGTAGGTCGATTCGTCATGTCTTGTTAAGAGAAATGCTGAGACCGTTAGACGAACTAAACGAAACACTGCTGATTTCACTATTCTGCGCTTTTCTTTTGTCGTCGTCGTCGTCGTCGTCGTCATTGTGGTTCCTATCCAGCCAAAGTGGACAATATTTATAGATCGTTTGTTGATCTACATAGATATAGACAGATATTTCAAATGAAATGGTATATTTTGTGCATGTTTTGGATCCTTGGTCTTTTTGGACATTTGTATATTCTTTGTAAATAATCTGCTATACGGTACACTTCGGGACTTTCTTCAGGGTAAGGAGGGATCTCATCTCAAGTGTTTACTGATAGTTTTACTATTTTATATATTAGCTCGACTGTTATCGTTAGTCGACTGCCGTCTTTCTTCCTCTTTCTTCTTCTTCTTCTTCGTTCTTGAGAAATTTCTTTCTTTCTTTCTTTCTTTCTTTCTTTCTGTTGTTTTGCTTGCTTTGTAAATTTTGTGAAGAGAATAATGTTGTATTTCTGTTATTCAGTGTTCTGCTTGGCTGTTTTTACGAACGAACGAGGAACAAAACAAAAAAAACAAAACGCCTGAAGTTTTTCATGCTGCTTGTTTGCTGGTCAGTTTGTGACGGTACAGCAGAGCAGCATGGGTGGCTGTCTTGCATATGACTAAAGATCATCTCTTGCTCTTCCTTTACACTTTTTTGTACAATCTATAATGCCTTGATGTATTGTTGGGCAGGGTCCAGTCCGCCCGTAAATGGGCGAATAAACACTGATTCTTTTTCGCTCACTGTAAGTAAAGCCGTAGTCACTCATGTTTCGCACGCTTACGTGTGTGTTCACACGGTGTCTTGACGTCAGTGTCATGCTGGATGGGCTTTAGCTCTGTGCCTTGACGTTCCCTCAGGTATTTTAAAGGGAGTCCAGCTTCATTCGTGGCGGGGCGCCGTACTGATTTTGAATAATACCTCAGAATTACTTATTTTTTCGGATATTTATTGCCTTACTTTGATTTTCAAAAGCGCCGATCGGGATACAGAAGGCTCCAGCTAAGACACCCCTCCACAGATGAAGCTCGACCCCACAGCTAGAACTCTACTTGTCTCTCCAACTGTTCTACCTGAGTGCCATCTGACCCCCGAGGAGCAGCTGCATGCCGTTAACCGAGCCGGCTCTGCTTCCCGTGGATCAACCATACGTGATTTGCATATTTACTGTATCAAAATGGGTTTTTTTTGTATCATTGATGGTGTAATATAAAAATAAAAAAATAGATACAGACTTCATCCCTGTGTGTCTTAAACTGATGTCATTAATTATCGCCCTGACCTATTACAGTGATGAGACGCTTTGATGTACCAAAAAAACTTAATAATGGATGAAAATGAGAAGTGTTTGTCATCTCATCTACAGTGCTGCAAATACACTTATTAATTTATGACTCTATGAGAATTATTTATCAACCCATGATGACGTCTTCCTTATTTGCCCGTACACATTTATGAGCAAAGGTAATAATAGTGCCACGGTTCCTGGATTACAATTACTGTGTGTTCTAGTTTGACTAATTAATAGTGTCAGTCACAAAGCAATTATAACCTTTAAGGTAGAGAAAACTGACACCCACAAACACACACACACACACACACACACACACCTTTCATCCAGTAACAGAATATCTCACCAGGCTCCCAGGCTCTTAGCACACTGGTGATCTGCACTCTCTCTCTCTGTGTGTCTCTCTCTCGCTGACTAATAACAGTGACATGTTGGTAGGTGGGATTTACAGTCGTAAGCGAACAGATCTGCTTTTGTAGGAATCACAGGCGTGTGTGGCCTCAGTCACTCGGTGGCGTGATGAGCACGGAACACCTGATTATATAAAATCTGCAGATCTGCTTACCAAAATGATCATCTTCCGCTTGTTCACTTCGTCTGAGTACCTTTCACTCACTCATTAACACCTTGAGGCAATTTAACATAACCAATGCACCTACTGACCTGAGGTAAGAACCCGGAGAACCCAGAAGAAACCAGCAGAAAGAACCTAAGAAACTTCCCAGGGTTCCGGATTGAGCTCTGTGGCCTGGAACTGTGAGGCCATAATCATTTAATTTAGTCAAATTATTGATCATAGAAATCAGGTTTATTGAACCAGTGGCCAATTTATTTAAGTTTGTTCATTTAAATTCAAATCTCAGGAGTGCTAGACCTACTTCTGCTACACCTGCTTCTGAGCGATAGGTTCAGGCTCTTTGTTGGTACCTTGAATAGTGAAGGCTACAGTAAGGGTGGAGCTTTTTCTGACAAATCCCCACAATACAATCATGGAACAGCCTTCCAATTAGTGTCCGGACACATAGACAGTGTTTAAGTCTAGGCTGAAAATATACTTGTTTAGTTAAGCCCTTGTTGGTCTTGGGTAAAGGAGCAGATCTGGAGGGTTTTATGGGTTATAAAGTGTTTTATTTAACTGGGATATTTGGATGCTTCCCTCCCCATCCTCACACGTTCATTCAGATTGGTTGATAGTCGAGAGGCTAGATGCCTTATGTCCCAGGGCTCACTCATGTAGGTGTTTCCTTTTGGCTCTCCATTTTAATTATGTTGCTGTAGCTTTTCTTGCCATGGCCCCTGCTTGCACTCTGTACACACTGTACATTTTATTTAACCATTACTTGCAAATAAGCAAGCTTAATAATTTAAGATTCTCTCTCTCTCTCTCTCTCTCTCTCTCTCTCTCTCTCTTTCTCTCTGTCTATGCCAAAGAAGGACAACCAGTGTGCCAGCGATGGGGTCATTGGCACCCAGGCCTCAGGGAGCGAAGGCTAGCCTATCTGGCTCAATCCCACAGAAAGGCTACTGTAGAACAAACTCCTGAAAAAGGTTAATGCAGGCTCTGATAGAAAGCTGTCAGAATACAGTGCGTCTCAGCTTGCTGTGTATGGGCCTGCGTCGCTACAGACCAGGCAGTATGCTCATGCTGACCCCGTATACCACCAAAAGCACCAACAATGGAAACATGGGCATCAGAAGTGGACCGTTGAGCCATATAAGAAGGTGGCCTGGTCTAAAAAAGTCATTTCTTTTGCATCTTGTGGATAGCTGGATGTGTGTGTTGCTTACCTGGGGAAGAGATGACACCAGGATGCACTATGGGAAGAAAGCAAGCCGGCAGAGCAGTGTGATGCTCTGGGCAAAGTTTTTACTGGGAAATTTTGAGTTCTGGCATCTATGTAGACGTGACTTATTGATTGAAACATAGGACTTACATAAACACTGTTGCAGACCAAGTACACCCATTCGTGGCAACAGTATTCCCTAAGAGCCGTGGCTTCTTTCAGCAGGATAATGCACCATGCCACGTTGCAAAAATTGTTAAGGAATGATTGGAGAAACATGACAAAGCGTGTTGACTTGGCCTCCAAATTCCCCAGATCTCATTCGGTGGGATGTGCTGGACAAACAAGTCAAATCCATGGAGATCTCACCTCATAACCTATAAGACTTAAAGGATTTGGTGCTTATGTCTTGGTGCCAGATACCACAGCACGCCTTCAGAGGTCTTGCGGAGTCCATGCTTCAACAGGTCAGAGCTGTTTCAATGGCACAAGGGGGTCCTACACAATATTAGGCAGGTGGTTTTATATTATTTCATTACATTACAGGTATTTAGCAGATGCACCTTATCCAGAAGTGTAAAAGTCAGGTACAAGAAGAGCAGAATTTCTAGACAAGTAAGTTCTAGTGCCAACTGAATAAGTGTTGAAGTACCACTCAGCTAACAGCAAGGGAAAAGGAGCTAACCATTATGGCTAATAAGTGTATATATAAAGTCTACGCTGCTTGATAGCACTATATAATTTCAATACCATACCAAATACTTTTGCTTGTTTGACAGGACAAAGCTACATGTTTTGCGCAGAAATGGTTTCAACCCAGCTCGCTGTGCTGACGTCAAAAACACGACAGCGAGGAAGCATTCTCTTTGTTGGTATGAGGAAAGAAAACACTAACGATACACCTAAAAGAACAGCATGCGAGTGTCCACATGCACAAGTATACGCACGCCTTGCCCAAAGAATGTAAACAAAATGTTATGAAAATGCCAACTTTCACATTTTTTAATTGGTTCCGATATATACAGCATAAACCACTGAACTACACCCAAAGCAACCCTTTAGATTAGCTTCTTTGCATGTTCTTCACAGCAGACACACAAATTAAGGGGTTGGTGACAATGTGCTAAAAGGAGCAGCCCAGTGTTAGAGTTAGAACCGGCCTTGATCCTGACCTCCGACTGCGCCGCGTGATAGACTGACCCCGATACTCACCGCCTGCTGCTCGGGGACCTGCGGAGAGCAGTGAGGGGGTTCCGTGTTCTTGTTCTTCCATAAACAGACAAGGGAAACCTAATCACTCGGAACACACTATTCTGATGATCGAATATCAACTCTAACTGTGCATAGTGTAGTTCTTCAGTTCTTTATATAAATTAAACCTGTGACTTTTCCTCTACATACGTAATTCCTAGGTTTGCAAAAGCGATATTAGTGCCTGCTTGCCTTTCACGTTATAAGTTCCGAGAAGGGCATTGAGGACGCACGTTTGTTCCTTTGTGGAATTTCTCAAAGAATCAAATCATCAACATAGATTTTAAATATTAAGTTACAATTATACAAAAAAAACCCATAGGACATTAAGCTGACCATTCTTAACCTGCCTGGCCAAGTTGTAAGGGGCAGACAGAATACGTTCGTGGGAAGATTGTAATAAGTATGTGTTCACACTAAAGGAGCCTTTACTTTTACCACTTGATGAACCCAAAGGCAGTTCCTTTATAATGCCCCTGTGAAGAGGGAATTTCTTAATGATCCATCCTGGAGTAAAATAAGGTTAATAAAAAGAAAAACTCCTCACAGCTTAGAGTTCTCATGGTATACTTCATGAGTAATCCCAGAATAATAACAGAACGCACAACTGTGCCAGGTAATAAGAAGCTTTAATTCTGGATGATTGTAGAACACTGTGAACCCTCTGTTCCATATTAACAGTGGACAGGTCGGGTAAGTGAGGTGGGTGGGGGTATGGGGGAGGGCGTGGGGGCTTTGGGGACTAAACTCTCCCCAGGTCTCACTCCATACTGATTTGAGAATTATGGTGGAAAATTTGCCTCATTTTGTTGTATTGTGCTTTAACTGATCGATTTATAATGAGAAAAAAATCATGCAATCTAATCCTCAGAAAGCCAGGACCCCAGCTATAGGTTTGTTTATACTGAGTACAAACTTGGTACAAGGAGTCAAATTTGGTAAAGTAATGCAATGCATGTCTACTGTCAAATCTTACACCAATTTGGATGGGCTTTATCTACAGTTATCTACAGTATAGGTCATTAATGTACAAAACATTGGCCATAATATTGAACTGGGGGGGAACATCTACAGATTTTTTAAATTATTTATAAATTTCAAAAAGATAAATGTTGTCTCTATGGCCAACTTCAGTTATGTGAAGTCACTCTGTGTGAAACTGAAGTTGCACAGGATTTCAATATTTTAAATAATTCTGTTCCTGGAGGTACTGTATGTTTTTATGAGTTTATAGAGAGAGCACACCTAAATAAGATATTAAATCAATTCTGGGACAAAGCTCTGTCAAAGTATCAATCAAAATTAGATTTTTTTTTTTTTTTTTTAAATCCTGAACGTTGAACATCCCACCGAGAGACATTTTCTTGAATGGTTTGGAGACAGATGCAAGTACAGAATCTTTTATTAATTGTGGAACAAATGAGAACAAGGACTAGGATTATATAACTATATAACAAACTAGTCAACTGGCTTCTGGTATTTACTGGTTAGTGGGGCTGCTCTGTCGGCCTCTGGTATAGCCTGGACAGTAGACGCCACTCCCTCCGTCTCTGAGGTGAGCTGCACTGGAGAATCCACTTCCTCGACCTCTGGCACGAGATTTGTTGTTCCTCCTCCTGTGTTTGGCCAACTAGGTTCAGCCGATGCACAGGTTATAGCCCTTCCTGTAGAAATCAAATTTTTTTATCAGGGAACCCAGCCTGGATCTGGCCCAGGATGAGCATGATTTAGCTGAGCTGCCACTTGTTCTCCATGATCTGCTTAGCCTGATCTAACATGATCTGGATAAACTTTGCTGCATCGTTAGTGCTCCGTTGCATGGATGGTTTGGAGAAGGATGCAAGTGCAGAACCTTGTGAAACACACAAGAACAAGGACTATTACTGTGTAACATGAGCACAAACTAGACAAGCCTTGACTCAGTGCTACATACAACAGATACTAGACAATGAGTCCTATACCAATGTTATTTAAATACTAGTGCTGCATGGTTCAGGTGATTGTATTTATGTGATTTGGTGCATGGCTAATCAGTGTTGTAATCCCACACCTCTATCAGCACTAACCAGACTGATGTTAAATCTGTTATTAAAACGTGGAAAGAATATAGCGCAACTGTGAGGAAGCAGACCAGACAAACCTGTGGAAATAGATTCTTATGAGACCACAGTGAAACCCAGCACCTCTCATCTCAGAAGCACTCTATCACCACGGTGAAGCATGGTGGTGGTAGCATCATGTTAAATCATGTTGAAGAAGCATGTTTTTGTTTTTTAGATGGAATTAGGAAACTCTAGAGAGTTGAGTTGAAGATGGCTGGCAGGAAAAAATGCCAGTCTGCAAGAGACGTGAATGTGGGACATTCACCTCCTTAACCCTTTACTGAGCGAGGAACTATATTTGGTAACTTCAACAGACATCAAAATGGTCCCCCATGCCTCTCTGTGAGAATGTAGAGCCACATGATTAGACGTGTTTTTCTTATACAGTTGACCCTCAGCTCACGAACTGAATTTGTTCTGAGACTCCGTTTGTGACCTGATTTGTTCTTGACCCAAATTAATTTTTCCCAAAGAAATGACTGTAGATACAATTAATGTGTTTCAGCCCTCAAAACCATGTTTTTAAAGTGTATTATGGGTTTATGTGTGGCCATAAAACAGAGAATAAAATTAAAATCACCTTGATTAGAGAAAAATAAACCTAAATGAAATAAACAGACGATTTTAATGCACGTTCCCTTTGTGGTGGAGACGTAGTCGCTGGCGTAGGTGGACGGTGGTGGAGGGATATGGTGGCGCTTCTCATGTTTTGCGATTGTTTCTTTATTTCAACTGTTATACGCATAGGCTTCTTACTCTCACTACCATTTCCACTTTCTTGGGGCCCATAATGGAGGCTTACTGAGCAAAAATGGACCACGAGTACTTGACGGGAAATGAATGTTTGTGGCATCAAGCGGGCATGAAGGTTGGCTTCTTGTACATCAGTCGAGAATTTGTTCGTCAGTCAGTACAAAATCTGCTTGGGAATTTCGTCTTTCCGTCAATTTGCTCGCCATCCAATGCATTCATGAGCTGCAGGTCCACTGTATATATATTTTTATTATTATATTTTTTATTTCCAATTATTTCAATTAGTGCCCTATAAAGCACCAGTGTCCAATCTTATCCGCAAAGGGCCGGTGTGGGTGCAGGTTTTCATTCCAACCAAGCAGGAGCCTGAAGTTTAAATGTTCTGAAATGCAAAAAGAACAAAATACAATCTTGCACATGACCGCACATTTGAAACCATCAACTAAGAAGAAACTAGAAAAGTAACTGCCACCCATATTGTAAAGGTTAACTGTCATATTTATCTTTTATACTCAGGAACACACAGTATTGTCGATGTTAGCCAGTTGGCAATGCATCCTGTTTACACTGATAAGTGATTAAGGAAGGTCAGTGATTACATCACCCGGAGGCCGTGCCTGACGCAGTGGAGGTGTGTGTTAACTAAACCACACATCCAGAATCTTCTGCATTACTGGCTCGTACACCAGGACACGCCGTATCTACAGATCAGTGTTTACTTAGGAACATTTCCAATACTGGATATCCAGCTTTACCTGAGATGGACCCAACAGAAAAGAACGGAAACTGATTTTTGAAAGAAGAAACTTTAAGTTGTACGAAGCTGAAGTTCCCTGTTGTAAGGAATCATTTTTAATGCCATGGTGAATGTTTTTATCTTTAAAGAAATAAAGAAAAGCTCCAATATCCCAGTGAAAAGTACAAAGCGGGATCACCTTTTAAACAGAACGAGAAATCTTTAAACATGAAGCTCAGGGTCTACTGTTTCTTTCATGTGGCTGAGAGTGTTTTTAAAACTTAACTGCATTTTAATCCTATTCCTGGCATGCATGGTTCTGCCTTTTTTTAATACACAAGCATTACTATTTTAATTATCATCTTAACAATGAGTGCATGCGACTCTTCATTCCTTTACGTTTTAAAGTATGCTGGAGGAAAAGATGACGCGTCATTGTTTGGCTTCAGCCTTGAATCACACTTTCCTGTCTTTATTTAAACTTTTGGTAACACCAATTACGGTCATGCCAAAGGTTTTCTCTTGTCACACGTCAAGCATGGTTTATACATTTTAAAAAGTTGGATAATGATATAATTCTTAAATCCTGGTCCAGCTTTTAGAGTTATGAAATATCCACCAAACTCAAAGCACTGAAACCCAAAATAAGACTATGACTTGAAGAATTCTCACTAATGCAAGACTTTATAAGGACCAGAACCGAACAGAGGAGTTCTGATGAGACGACAAACAGCAAACGGGTGATGACGATAATCGCATTCAGGTGGCTCTAACGCAGAACCAGTGCAAGACGAGCAGGAGCGGCTGTGAAGTCTAATGATGTGTGGCACTCCCTTAGAGTTTTGTTTATTCATGCACAAACTGCAGAACTAGAAGTTAGATGTAGATTCATTCCTGCTCAAACACCAACCAGAGACTCATGTTTCACAATAGTAGCGGCATGATGTTCTGCATCACATGCTACCAATAAGTAACTTGTTGGTGATGGAACATTACAACATGCTGAGTCACCCTGAGTAACCCTGCCCTTACCTTACTTAAACAGCTCACCTCATGTTAGTGAGACATAGTGGACTTTTTTAGATCTCTGTAACTAAACTGTTAGGTATTAAAATGCACTGAAATACATTATTAGAAATCAGAAGCTCTATTGCAACTTGTATAAGATACGACTTTACAGAAGAGTGCAGTTCAAATTCGAGGGTTTTATCTGATGTATACAGAAGGGCACAAAAACATACACAGGCTTTAACATACTTTAAAATATCTGCGTAAAAGCTGAAACACTGTACGGAATTAATTACACGTGTCTCCACACGCTCCACACTGCTCTCACGTCTTTACATGCTGATGCCATCGTTCAATTTGGATTTGGATGATGGACGTGCGTTGTCATGGTGCAGCAAGGCTGGTTTGGACAGCGTTCCTCTTCTTTTGCTGCACATTGCAGGTTTAAGGTCATTGCGCAGCAATGCACAGGAATTTGCACTGTTCAGTGTTCATCCATGCGTTTGGAAATGCACCAGAATAGGAACCTTCATGTCCCAAAAGAACGTTAAGATGGTTTTCTTGGGGGGAGGACTGACTTTGAATTTCTTCTTCGCTGGAGAAGACAGATGTCCCCACTCCATGCTTTGTCCTTTGCTCTTCAGGTTATCGAATAATTTAATAATTGCCTTTACTTTTGGATGTTCCTCATATTTTGAGGTTAATATTAATATTTCATAGCTGTAATTTTAAATCTGATGTTTAATGTAATATAATCTATCATACAATATTGCTTACTCATTACCAAATTGACCTTCGTTGACATGACGGGCTTAAATAAACCCAACGTCCAGCTTTTTTGGAGCTCAGTTTACTAGCATTTCGTTTGCATGCAATGTCCACGTGGAGCAAAGTAAAATCTCTGCAGTCAGTCTGTTGCAGGATCAGTCCTTAGTCTAGTCTGTGCATTATGTGTGATGAGACCGTGGGTCGATCCGGCTGTCATATTCCAACACTGGTGCAAACTATTATATAACTGTCTGGCCAAACCCTGGACTTTCGGTCTGCAGGACAGATCGAGATCGGATGCCATGCCAGGGTTCAGTGGTCATGAATCAGAGTGAAGAGTTATTGTTTTTACAACCAGTAGACAAATTTCTTTCCTTCTTTCACTCTTTATATCTGTCTGCTTGGCTATGATGCTGTATCACTCTGTCCACTGATTAATCCATCCATCCATCCATCCATAGACGCTTTTACACACTTCCTATGTGCTGTCTTTGTGCTGACTTCTCAGAGATGGTTTTGCTTTGCGGCTTTTGGCTTTATGTCTTCCAAAAAGAGCTCTTGATAATGTGTTAATCTCAGATGTGCACATGTTTAAAGATATAGGATTGATTGGGTGGCATGTTGGCTAAGTGGTTAGCACTGTCACCTCACAGCGAGAAGGTCCTGGGTTTGAGCCCCGGGTTCGGCACGGGTGCCTTTCTGTGTGGAGTTTGCATGTTCTCCCCGTGTCTGCGTGGGTTTCCTCCAGGTACTCCGGTTTCACATTAGGTGGATTGGCTACCCTAAATTGTGTGTGTGGGTGTGTGAACCCGAGTTAGGGGAGGGTTGGGTGTGGGGCTAGCGACCTCACCCTGTAGCTACTTTGCTCAGAAGTCAGTACCAGAGGACATGAAACGACGCAACAGTCGAACGACTACACGATCAGGTGATGATGATGATGTGTTTGATTAGCCTAGATTATTAGATAGATAGACAGATAGATAGAGAGAGAGAGCTAGGCTTCCTATCCATAAAAAAAAAAACAGATGCCATGTCTCTGAATTGATTGGAGGTAGAGCATCTCCTAGGATTTGTCCGCTTCTACAGATGCTGCATTTGGCTTCAGGACTATATCACTGCATCATTCGTCTTTTTGTTGGTGAGTGGGGTTAAAACCATGTTCGACAAAAGGTAAATTCATTTTAGCCCCGCTCTCCTCAAGCGGTCAGTCCCCTCTAAACCATTTAGACTCCAGAGGCAGCAGGAACCTTGTTGCAGTGATACGACTAACCTAATATGAGCAAAATTGCCATGTAGGCAACAGTAAAGTTCTTGAAGGGCAACTGCCATGCTCTATTTTTAAAATGTATGTATTTATTTATTTTCAACCAAGTGTATTTCTTATTGAAATATATTTCTTATTGACAGCTTATAATTATGAGCCTGTTTGGTTGGTCACTTGAATAAACTGGATTTGAATCCAAACCTCGATAACTTAAAAACTGTAAACTAATGTAAGCATGGACCTCATGTCCTGTGTGGTGTTCATATATACACTGCATGGCCAAGCGTTTGTAGAAACCTGACCAGCACACTTATATGTGCTTGTTGAACATCTCATTACAGATTGATTCCCCTTCGGGAATCTGGGAAGGCTTTCCACTAGATGTTGGTGCGTGGCTGTGGGGATATGTGTTCCCAAAAAAACCCCAAAAACTTTACGCTTCCTCACCTGATGTTGAGTGAGGAGATCTGGTGTTCCAGTTCATCCCAATTGTGTTCAGTGGGGTTGAGATCAGGACTCTGAAGTGTTCTTCCACTCCATTCTTGGCACACCATATCTTCGTGGAGCTGGCTTTGGTCACATTGGCGTTATCATGTTGAACCAGGTTTGAGTTCCAGCGAAGGGAAACTGTAATGCTACAACATATAGAGACATTCTGTACAATTAAATTAAACGGTGTGCTTCTGACTTTGTGGTAACAGTTTGGGGAAGAACCACATATGGGTGTGATGGTCAGGTGTTCGTATTCTTTTGCCCATGTAACGTTGAAAAAATATTCTGCTCTGGCCCCATCCCAATGCAGCATGGTGATGTAGCTTACAGCAGGTTATGGTCACTGAACTGCTGGCTGTCCAGGTGGT
>JAQMCW010000012.1:19019317-19029492 GCA_030068335.1 Chrysichthys cranchii
TCTCTCTCTCTCTCTCTCTCTCTCTCTCTCTCTCTCTCTCTCTCTCTTTTTCTCGGGATTTATTTATTTATTTATTTATTTATTTAGCTTTTTATAATAATTCTTGGTGTCCTTCAAAACCCGGAGTGAATGTATCCTATAATAATAATAATAATAATACCGTATAAACCTGTCCTGTACTGCAGTCCCCTCTCATTAGAGCAAAATGACTGTAATAACCCGCCGCAGCAGCAGCATTAATGATGGAGGGGACCTGGGGGGGGGGGGGGATGAATGGGGCTGGACACACACCAGGGTTCATCTCACACAGACATGTCTGCTAAGGTTTCATCATCCAGTCCGTTCTGGGTGGGGATGTGGATGTGGGCTGGATGACGGTACAAACGGACGTCGTGCGCAGCAACAACAAAAAAAAAAAGCCTTAGAACCGGATGCACGTGGCTTTGTTTCCCTTAAATCTCACGCGCTACGAATAAAACGACGTCTTCAGGTCGTACTCAGGGCTTCTAGGAGCATTTTCATCATGTACACCCGGGATTCCAACTCATTAATGTAATATTCAAATGTTCTACCAGGATAAACAGGGAAATAGGCCTTATAGAGATGTACTGTACTTATATATATATATATATATAGGTTATATATCCTACATGTACAAACTATATGTCGTTTTCCGAGTAGAAACACTGAGAAGCCGAGCAGATGGGCTGATAATGGCGCAGTGTGGTGTAGTATCGTGAGTCATGGCGGTGTGTTGAGGGAACATGCCGGTCTTCACACCCAGACAGGCGGAAGAAGCCGGCTGGAAATTTCCACTGCTCTGTTGTGCTCTGCGCGCGCGCGTCATCAGAGTCCGCCGGCGGCCCCGCCCGTCCCCGAAGCCCCCTCCCCTTTCCGCTCACTAGTCACGTGGTCAGGCCCCTGAATCAGAGTTCTTGTCTCTGCCCTGGGTACTGACTTCACTGAGCTGACGTGATGTGTGTGTGTGTGTGTGTTTTGGGTTCTGCAGGATGAACATAAATATTGGAACAGCAGAGATGAGCCCCATGACCTTTTCTCCAGATGAAGACAGCAGTTCCAGTACCAACAGTATTGAGTACACTAAGAAAGTACCCTTGAACAGGTACCACCTATACCTCCTGCTGCTCCTCATTAACGTTTACATATCAGGATATTAAGCAAGTCCAATTATATCTTTATATATATATATATATATACACACACACACACACCAGCTCAGTGTTTCCCAGCGTTTTTTGAGCCTCGGTACATATTTTATATTGGAAAATCCAACGGCGCACCGCCAAACAAAAATGGCGCAAAAAGTAGGTGTAATCGGTGGATACACAGATTAATCAACCTTCTTCTTCCACCTAGTGGGAGAGTATTTAATTGTTCTACCTATCACTGTCGCATGGATGAATGAAGACAAATTATTTGCAGTAAATAACTAATAATTTTCAGACCAATTAGGAGAAATTGGAGAATTTTCCATGGTCCACCTGGTGATCTCTCACGGCACACTAATGTGCCACGGGGCAGTGGTTGGGAATCGCTGCACTAGATGATTCCCCAGTGGCTTCGCTCACTGAGTGCAAGGGGAAAAAAATAAAATGCAGTATGTATAAAATAAGTTTGTTAATCACCGATTTTATTTTTCAACAAACAGTGGTCGTACATCATTTCCGTTTCAAACGCGAGAAGAATTATATCAATTTTGATCAAAGCTTTCCTAAATAATTACTTACCATATAGGGGTTTACTTCTTTTCAGTATCAGTAAAATCACTCTTGCACAAATAATAACAATTCATAAAGTTGATATAAAAATGGCGTCCACAAACAAAGTGATTAGTTCCCGGTCCCTACACCGTTTTCATATAAAATGTAAGCGCTAGTGATGCTGTTTCCGACCATATGCACGTATAATATGTTCTGTGGTCACACTCCATGTCCGTTTCAAACACGAATAGAATTTTTATATATATTTATATAATGGGTGTGTGTGTGTTTATATAATTTATATATGTGTTTATATCATTTCCCCCTTGACTTGCAGTCAATATGGCGACATGGACCCTGAAAGTCAGAATTTCATCGCGAGTGACACCACAGGAAAGAAGAAATATGAAGTTGAATATGTAAGTGCCCCAAACCATATGCAAGTACACTATGAGGCCAAAAGTATGTGGACACCCGCCCATCACTGTGAGACGTGTTCTGTCTCCAGGCTGCTACAGTACCGGTATAATTGTACAGAATATCAGTGCTCCTGTGGAGCATGAGGACATGGGGCTGAGCTGTGTTCTTTCCAGAGCCCCACTAAATGAACACAAATCCCCAGAGCCACGCTCCAACGTCTAGTGGAAAGCCTTCTCAGAAGAGTGGGGCTCATTATCCGAGCAAAAAAGGGATCTGAATAAATCTGGAATGAAATGTTCAATAAGAACATGAGGGTGTGATGCTCACTAAGGTGTCCACAGACTTTTGGCTATTTAGTGTCACAGTAGCAGCGTCTTAAAGATAGTTTAGATTTTCGTGTTTTTTGTTAAGGCGTGTCATGACGCACGAATGTAAATAATAAGGAAAGGTGCATGGTAATTAGAGTGAGGAATGCCAGCACAGACCTGCTGATGCATCCAGAAATGTGAGGAATTTAATCCGTGCCTCCTTCCGGTCTTCTAGCACCCCGGCACGGCTTCCTTCGGGATGTCCGTGTTCAACCTGGGCAACGCCATCATGGGCAGCGGGATACTCGGCTTGTCCTACGCCATGGCCAACACTGGCATCGTCCTGTTTGTGTGAGTATCATCGTTACTGATTGTGCTAAAGGCTTTCGATTGTAGTCCTCAAGGGTACATTAGATCGAGAACCAGAGGCTTGTTGGCTATCACCTATCTAATCAGCCTGTTAGCTATCGAGTCATTTTAATTTGAACAAAACTCTTGGCGAGATGGAAAATCAGCTACGTTTGTGCATGGAGAATATTTTAGGCGAAATTTTGAATAAATAATGCTCTACTTTCGACACCGTTTCATGTTAATTCAGGTCGCGGTTTGTCCTAGTTTCAGGGCTAATCAACACTCCAGGTTCGGCCGTACTTAATACGTGTTTACAAACAGACATCATTTGTGTAAGTTTGCATTTGGAGAGTGTGTCAGTGCTGTGGTTTTACGCTACAAGTCCTCACAGGCAGGCCAAGCCTCTTAGGCAAGCTCATTAAACAGCCTGAAGGCGGGTCGGCACTTATGTAAAGAGTGTGTAAAACCGTATCTGTGTTAAATCTAAATATGGGATTGAGGTGTGTGTCTGTGCGTAAGCTTGCGAAGGTAACATTAGACACATTACACGTTTAAATCATGGGAACGACGTGATTAGATCAGTAGTTTATGCAGTTGTACGACTGGTTTGTCCGGATGGAGCTCCGTAACTACTGTAATTCTTCGCGGTCGTTGTATAACCAAGCACCATCAACACTCCTGTATCATCAAGCTTCCCAGAAATGTTGAATAATGCAAATTTTAGCCGACATAACCTGCATAACTGCTTTACAGTAGGAAACCGCCGTGTCTTTAACAGACCATGACAGCACTTGTGAGTCATGGGTTTAATAATTCATGCTTTTTTTCCCCTCTGGTCTCTGTTTAATAGGATCCTGCTGGTAGCTGTGGCCATATTCTCCCTCTATTCTGTGCATCTGCTGCTCAAGACAGCTAATGAAGGAGGTTAGCCCCAGTTCCCAGTTCTAATCCGTATCTGTTACGACTTATAACCTACGTGAATGTGACAGGTTTTCATCGTGTATGGTCTTTCCTACACAGGCTCGATGGTCTATGAGCACTTGGGCCAGAAGGCTTACGGTATGCCCGGCAAGTTTGCAGCAACGCTCGCCATCACCATGCAGAACTTCGGAGGTAAGATGACAATTCGTGCAGGATGCATCACTCGAACAGCTTTTGTACCGTGTAATGTTTGGGGACATTTATTTTTTTCGAAGTAATTCCCAGGATTAGGATCAGTCTCTTTAGGATTTATTGAGTTTGCACCAAAGGGTATTAATGGAAAGAGTTTGATGAAGAAAATACAAATGTTCTAACCTCTAACATCTCGGTTTCATCTCCAGCCATGTCCAGCTACCTCTACATCGTGAAGTACGAACTACCGATTGTCATCAAGGCCTTCGTAGGAGAACAAGAGTAAGATTTTGAAATCTATTCATATTCATTCCATATTCTTGGGGGCGTTTCCTCGTACATGCATGCTTAGGTTTGGTAGACGGTAGAGTTTGGCTTGCAGCGTCTTTCGAGTGGTGAAGTGTTTCATTGTGGTGTCAGCTAGGACGAGATGTACTTCAATTGCCGATCAAAGGGGTCTTTTTAGAAAGCCTCGTACCACGCGGAGCTGTAGCTTGCAATGACCTAATGCGTGGACATTATCTGGAGGGGGAATAGTGTGGTTCATCCAATCCAGAGTTGTGTAGATTGATTTTACTTTATTTTATTTTTTTAGGGTATGGTACACAAACGGAGACTACCTGGTGCTGCTCGTTACCTTCATCATCATTTTGCCGCTTTCACTATGTAAAAACCTGGGTGAGTATCTGTCTGTCTGTCTGTCTATCTATGTATCTATCTATCCACCAAACGAAAACCACCTGAAAGCGAAGTCCAAGGCTGGATTAAGCCAGACAGAGGGAATCTAACTTTGTATTTGGTCTTCATCACAGGCTATCTTGGCTACACAAGTGGGTTCTCGTTGCTGTGCATGGTGTTCTTCCTAATTGTGGTAAGCGAATGCGATTTTATTCTTCGAATCCTTTGGTGGCCCATGTTTCCACTCGTGAGAACATGTCAAGATGAACACCTGTTGGGATTTTTTAAAATTTTTTTTTCCTCTTCAGGTGATCTATAAGAAGTTCCAGATCCCCTGCCCTCTAACCAACGACCTCTTCAACATGACGTTAAACAGCACGCTTGCACACCTCAACAACACGCCCACCGTTTCCAGCGAGGACACTTGCAAACCCAAATACTTTGTCTTCAACTCGCAGGTAGACATAATGAAGATCCTGGTTTTCCTTCCAGGTTTTTGTGAGTGCGTGATGTTTGGTGTGTGCCTATAATCTCGCCCCTTCTCTTTTTCTTTTTAGACCGTGTACGCCGTGCCTATCCTTACCTTTGCCTTTGTGTGCCACCCGGCTATTTTGCCCATGTACGAGGAGCTCAAAGAGTAAGTTTAAACCTTAAAGTGCATTTAAAAGACAGAAGATGAACAGAAATGTCGTGGAATGGTTAACACCATAGGACAAGCTCATCAATGACCTTGTTGGGTGGGGTTTTTCTTTTTTTTTTTCCCCTCACAGTCGTTCTCGGAGAAAGATGCAGAATGTGGCCAACGTGTCTTTCCTGTCGATGTTCGTCATGTATCTGCTCACTGCCCTGTTTGGGTACCTGACCTTCCACGGTAAGCACCCGTTCTCTACCACACTGACATGAGAATGAAGCCTTTTTCAGACCCTTAAATCCTGCCGAGCTGGCGAACGTTTCAAATACTGACACGCGGATGCTGACAGGCATTAACATGGAGAGCAGGTTAATACCTGCCCCACCTGAGTTCCAGGAACTCTTACGTAAGCGTTGAGAAAGACGCAGACCGTGACATCTGGCCTCTGCTGTTTGTCATGGCAGGGAAATTACCATCATGTGTTTGCTGATGTTCTTGGCCCGTTTAAAAGATTGGAAACGTTACATAACCAAGGACTTTATTTTCCCCGCATTATTCGGCAGTGCCAGAACCAGGGCAGGTCATCCATCTAATAACGAAGTCAAACTCGCTTGTGTTTTCTAGACATGGTCGAGCCTGAGCTTTTACACACGTACACCAAGGTGTACAGATTCGACGTGGTGTTGCTGATTGTACGTCTGGCTGTGCTGACCGCCGTCACGCTGACTGTCCCTGTCATCCTCTTTCCTGTGAGTTCAACTCTTTTATGATCACGTGACTTGCATTAATACGTAAATCTTTATAGCTGCTCCAAAGCTCTGCACGTCTGTTGGACTCTGAGCAAGAAGTCTGAGTATCGATGTCTTCTCTATGTCGTGACAGATCCGTACCTCGGTGAATCACCTGCTCTGCAGCAGAACTAAAAGTTTCAGCTGGATCCGTCACATCATCATCACCTTGACTTTGTTGGTTGGGTGCAACTTCCTCGTCATCTTCGTCCCCACCATCAGGGACATCTTTGGATTCATCGGTAGGTCGACGCGTGGCAAATACAGTGCTATACATTTGTATAAATAAATGTCGTTCATTTTATACGGCAAAGAGAATGTAGTCAGAGATAACGTAGCCATGCCTATTTATTTATTTATTTATTTATTCCTTCCTTTTTAAGGCGCTTCTGCTGCTGCTATGCTGATCTTCATCCTCCCGTCCGCTTTCTACATCAAGCTGGTGACGAAGGAGCCCATGAAATCTGTGCAGAAGATAGGGGTAAGAAAGTCCTGTCGTGTCGTTAGATTAAAAGCTGGTTTGATTAAAAAATGCTAAATCGTATACGCCTAGAAGCTCACAGGTGTCCGTCTCGTCGTGTGTCCCGCAGGCGCTCCTGTTCCTGATCACTGGATTCATCGTCATGTTCGGTTGCATGAGTCTGATCATCCTGGACTGGGTCCACAATGCCGGTGCTGCTCAGAGCGAGGCCGACGGGCACTAAGAGGCAGCGTGAGTGACAGGCGGGCTGGACGTGTCCTTTAGGGGCGCTGAGCTGCTGTCCAGTCCTTCGTGGTTCCTGTTCTCGTTGCTCCAATCCCTAACGAAACAAAAACGACAACAACAAAAGAGACAAAACACACCCTGCTCTTCTTCCAGCTCAGAGCAAGGAACTGCATACCATTCTGAGAGAATGTGCTGAACTCTGTACAGTATGCTGTTAGGCCACAAGGATGGCGCTTTTATTTTCTATTTTCGTTGCCATGATACCTTTTTATATCAGTTTCCGCTTTCCGTTCCAGTTCCGATGCATTGCGGGAATCGTGAACGCTAAACGCAAATCGCGTAAAACCCACCCGCGGGGCGCAGTATTCAGCTAACACCGAACTCGCAACCCAAACAGCTCGGCATCGCAACTCACCCTGGTCAAGACCTAGCGCCCGACGTCTGTTTTTACCTTTGCCAAAAAAGCAAAAGAAAATCTTTCCTACTGGTTTGTATATTGAAAAAGCACTTAATAATCAACATGTATGTGAACGTCGTCGGTTCAACCTTTACTACTCAGCTTTGATCGTACTACTTGCGCTTGTCATTTTGACTGTACTATATTAGGCAACTTGTAAACATGCTTAGATTTACTAATGAACTTTACTAAGTTCCTATGTTTTAGTCCTGAGGTTTTGGTAGTCGAACAAGACACTGTGAGGGGGGAGAGGGGTGGGGTGGGGGGGACAAAAAACAAAGGGTACTGTACGTCAATGTTCCTCAAGCTACCGTGATTTCACTTCATAAAGGTACACTACGGTCACGTTTCCCTGGTAGATAACGAACGAAACCACCAGTTTAGCACCGTTGTGTTTATTCCGTTTTTGGGGGGGGTTTTTTTCCCCCCTTAACGAAGGCTTAATTTCCTACACGCTGAAAACCTACTTGAGTCTGGGGCATGTTTTACAGCAATAACCTCGTTCGTTACAGGAAAGGCAAGACGTAAAGATCTGAAGAAGAAAGAAAAATGAACAAGATTATTAAGTATTTCTTTTAAAGAAGAATGTACTTGTAACCACGTACAGTGGTCGAGAAACCGTGCTGACTTTCACGTGACTAAATAGACGATACGTACGTGTATTTTTTTTATTATTATTTCAAGAGAAGTAGAAGACGAGGCTTTCGGGTTATTTCCATCTTCAGTATTTATTACCTGTCGGCAGCTTAACCTTTTAACGCCTGAGACGGAGCGGGGGTGGGGGGGAATACGGAACGTTGGAAAGGGATAAAGATGGGGAAAGGGCAAGAGAGGGTTTGGTTAAAATGGTCACGTCCACTGGTCGGTTATGAGCCGCTGAGTGAATTTCGGCCGCCCCTGTGCGACCATCACGCAGACGTTACGACAACCTCACTCTGCTTCCAGTCACTAACCTTGTGTCATCTAAAACGTATTGTCCAACACTTATTTATAGACCATCAATGTAATTTAATCTATTTTACTATATTTATATATTGTAAATGTGTACATAGAAAGCAAATGAAGTGTGTATATATATGTATATGCGGTTTTTATTGGGTTGTTTTGTGTTTTTTGGTTTTTTTTTCCCGTTTTTTTTTTTCTTTTTCTTTTTTTTCCTTTTTTTTGTCAGTTTTGCTCAGTGTTTCATATATAATATGCCACTAAAGGGTCTTCTTACCAACTGGTTTGGGTAAAGGACTCGCGTTTAGATCAGCACCAGGCTCGTTCCTGGGACATGGCTGGATATGAGAGACTGAATTTGAAAAAAAAAAAAAAAGAAAGAAAGAAATACTTCCTGAAAACGCGTGGACACGTTTTGTTTTTGTTTTTTTGTTTTTTTGTACATTAAGCCTACAACCGCTGTAGTTAAACCTGAGAGAAGGTGAGGACTGGAGAGGAGACGAGAGGAGAGAACAACGCTTGAATGTTAATTCGATGGCCAGTCATACAAGTGTTCTTGTTTCAATGAAACACTATGTATATCATGTAATTACTGTTCAATAAACTATAAAGATAACCTTTGTGTCCTGATCTGTCTTTTGACCTCCGGAAGCTCTGAGCGGTGTGTGTGCTCAACCAGTGAAACCAGTGATCTCCCCTGTGATCCATGTGATTCAATCGACTTTTGAGTTTTCGTTGAGTTTTTCTGTGGAAGTTCTTGCTTGGGTTGGTTCGATCGCTGATATCGGTCTCAGACAGGTTTGAGGATTAGTTTCCCTGGTACACCTCATTAAAGGGAAACTACTTAAGGAGGTCGTTCCACATTATTACATTATTAAGTCACAGTTTCGGGGCATTATGGAGGGAAAAAGAAGGATCGTTCTGCAGATGAAAAGCGTGAAATAATGCCCTGCCTTGAGAAGGCAATGAAAACTTCGGGCATTTTGCAAGATCATCGTACTGTTAAAAAGTTGGTGTGTGATTCAGAGAGTAATCGGGGTCGTTCAGATAAAGGCGTATCAAGGAAAGTTTTTGTCAGGCAAATGCAGTGTATTAAGAGAGCAGGTGATAAAAAAAATAAAAAAAAGCCCCTGGTGAGCATTAGGCAGGTATTTGAAGCTCTGGTGCCTCTGGAGTCCCAAGAACCTCTGGATGCAGGATCCTCCAAAGGCTTGCAGTTGTGCATAAAGCCTTATTTTTCACCCACCCCTAACCAATGTTCACAAGGAGAAACGTTTGCAGTGGGCTCCAAAATACATGAAGACTAATTTTCAAGCAGTTTTATTCACCGATGAAGGCCGTGCTACACTGGATGGTTGGTGGATGGCCACCAGGTCCCGGCAAGGGTGCGACGTCAGCAAGAAGGGAGCGGAGTGATGTTTTGGGCTGGAATAATGGAGAGTGAGATGGTAGGCCACTTTACGGTGCCTGAAGGTGTCAAGATGACTTCTGCAAAATATATGAAGTTTCTAATGGACCGTTTCCTGCCAAGGTATAAAAAGAAGAACCATGCCTTCCGCAGTAAAATCATTTTCATGCCAGACTGTAACGCTCCATCCAATGCAGCATGGAAAAAATACTGTTGAATCTTTGGCTGCTGTGGGAGTAAAAGGAGAAGAACTCGTGGTGTGGCATCCATCATCGCCAGACATGAACCCTATTGGGAACCTGTGCAGCATTCTTAAAAGGATGATCTACGAGGGTGGGCAGCAGTGTACAGTGGAACCTTGGATTGTGAGCATAATGCACTCCGGAAATGTGCTTGTAATCCAAAGCACTTGTATATCAAAGCGGATTTCCACATAAGACATAATGGAAACTTAGATAGTTCGTTTCACAACCCACAAATGTTTATATACAAATGATGAATACAAAATATAAAGTAAAAATCCATAAAACAAAATAAGATGCACTTTACACCTTTTAAAAAGACTCGTGGCTGGCGTGAGGGAGACCAGAGAGGAGGAGAGAGGGGGAGAGGAGGAGGATTATTGTGTAGGGTGACTTTCACTACAACTCAC
>JAQMCW010000012.1:19036235-19050842 GCA_030068335.1 Chrysichthys cranchii
GAGACGTAGTCGCTGGCGTAGGTGGACGGTGGCGGAGGGATATGGGGGCGCTTCTCATGTTTTGCGATTATTTCTTACTTTATTTCAACTGTTAGACGCTTAGGCTTCTTACTCTCAATGGAAAACTGCGTCGAACACGTTCACACCACCAGTGTTTGACCGGCACTGAATTTAGCTCGTACGTCGATTTGTTCGCCATCCGATGCGTTCGCGAGGCGTGGGTCCGCTGTAACCAGTTATTCATGTGAATCAATTTACAGTTAATCCTTTTATTGGTTTAAATGTAACTCATGAAGGAGAACATCTGGAACACATCATTTGGCACTTTTGTTGAAATATATTTTTACTAATATAGATGAAACAAAATTTTGTGGTTCAACCTAATGTTTAAAATGTTGTTGCACAAATGGTGTAACTGTTCAGGCACGGTGCTTGGTCCACGGCAAGCAGAGTGATTGAGGTTAATCTTCTCAGGAAATGAGCAGGATATCGCCATGATGTGAGATGTTCTTCCACAGGGAGCCTGGAAGAGCGCTTTTCATCTGGAGAGTAAGAATTCGAGAATTGTACATCCTGTAGATTTTAAGTACAATTTAAAAAAAAAAACGCATACAGTGGATTATAAGAAGTCATTTTCCATCTTTTAATGTGAAATAGCAACCAACCAACCAAAGTTTAAAGAAGGGAGGAGGGAGAGAAAAACCTTCAGTGACCTGGTTGCGTAACGGATCGTGTCTACAGACATGTTTTTTTTTTGTTTGTTTTTTTTTTGTGCTAGGTTACAAAAATATCTACACTTCCACATTCCTTCATTACGAACGTCAACTCTGTTTACCTTTAGAAAGGTTCGCAGATATGATGGGAAGAAATTTTAGATGTTGTGTTTATTTCAAATATTGTTCATGCAAACCTTTCAGTGTTGGATCGTTAATAACTTGACTGAGGAGAACCTGATCCCTGGAGTCGCTGAAAACCCATTGAGCTCGTAAATCCCACCCCTTCTTGATGTTGATTGGTCAGTGAGAGAAGTGACACAGAGGAGCTCGGGCCTTTCCAAAACACTTCCAAAATCGTCTCCCGAAGCCGTTCCTTTGCTTTGGTTTGGATCGGTTCTTTGGGTCGTTGTCGTGCTGGGAGGTGGAGATCTTTTGCTCATATTCAGCTCTCTAACAGAGGCCTGCAGGTTTAGAGGGAATCATGGATGGCTCTAGTCCATCATGACGAGTTGGTGTTACATGGTACATTTAACGTTTTAGAAATTTTTATCCTGACTATGTTCCGCCAGGTGGGATCCTGTGCGTTCCTTGTAAGCTGCTTGAGGACTCTGGCTCCAGCAGGCGAATGAAACCGAGCAAGTGTCGAGAAAATCCTACATAAAGAGTTGAATGTCATTTAATGTCAGTTAATAAAAAAAAGTCGCGTTGTTGTTGACTGCTGCATTATGACCGTGTTTAAATGTGACGGGATCCTTGTGAGCAGTCAGAGCAAGCCGGGTATTGTACGTTTGTTTGTTTTTTTTTTTTTACACATCACAAAAACCGTGATTTATTTATTTTCCTCCCATGTAGACGTTGTGTATCAGCCGTGCCTGTAGCATTATTACAGAGCGGCGGTTTAGCTGTGTTTCCTCAGCCAAATCATTTACTACCAAATCAGACGCTCCCTAACTTACGAATAAGTTACGTGCCGGAAGGCTGTTCGTAAGTCGATATTAGCCATTTTTCTATTGGTACGATTTTTATTATTCTTCTTATTTTCATTATTATTATAGAGTAATTCCACCGGCAGTCTTCATGTCCATTGAGTTTGCTTGTCACTTCTTAGCACAGCACTGTCATCACTTGCCTTACGCTTGTCATTAGCCATGATGGAGGGGTTAATTTTCTCACGAAAAACCCACACAACATCGAGAAATGTAACCAACAGCTAGAGCACAAGCGAACACGTGTCACCACTAACGGTGGTGCGCGGCGTGGGCTACAGCAAAATGTTGTACTCCGCAGAAGGCGCGCAACTCCAAATTCGGACTTGCGAACATGATTTTAACTTGCGCTGCCGTCTGTTCGTAAATAGGGCAGTGCAAGTACATCCAAAGCCACGTCTACACGTCTCTGGACCTTCACGGGGGGGACCCAACAACCACCCAGCTGAACGATCTTCAAGGCAAAATATACAAAACTCAAACACACTGTCCTGCTTTTTCAGGTCTGCCACAGCAAGAGCGGAGAAGTCGACGCCAACAAGGTGGCCAACCTCATCAAAGCATACGTTGACAAGTACAAACACATTCGCAAGAACAAAACGGACAAGAACTGAAGGAGCCGCCGCCGCTCTGCCGCCCGCACAAGTGCAATTCCTCCACAGGAGCCCGTGTTCCACCGGCCGTCACGACTGGAGCTTCTTCTTTTCGTATCTGAGAACAGTAATGAAGAGTTTTTTCTATAGATCGCATTATTTTTGTTTAATTTGGATTTCAGAGTGCAAACTGCCCTTTAATTGCTTTATCTGTTATGCTGGTGGGGGCTGCTGTAAACGTTCGCCAAGTCGAGGGGGTGGGGTGGGGTGGGGGGTGTGTGTCTCCGATCACACTTTACTCTTGAAGAATAAATAATAGCTGTCGGGTATTTTGGGATCATGTTCCTGGCTGTTTGCAGTCTGTGGCATTTGCTGTAAAAGTGATTAATCGAATGAACAGAGTGGTACTTCTGTATCCTGCTTGTCCTCCCTCCATCTCTCTCTCGCTCTCTCTCCCTTTTTCTTTTTTTTGATGTAATAACATTCAGAGTTCTTTTCTTTTCTACTCAACAATCTTAATCTTCAATAAATGTTCATTGACTTTTTTTTTTTTTTTGGCTATCTATCGGTGCAGCTGGAGATCGTTTGTGAATCTTGGACATTAGGTGCAGGGAGCCTCTGCACACATTTTCAATTAAAATATGAACAGAGGTGTTTTAGTTGTGGGGTTAGTGCCTCACATAGTGCTTTCTGTATCACACAAATGTATTTATTTACCTCCTAGAGAAAAATAAATAAAAAATAAATAAATAAAAAAAGCTCTCGGTTCCCATTCGTTTTTTTTTTTATGGGCTCGGATATCGAACGTCGTGTGATCACTCACTGGGACATGCCTGTTCTGCATAGCTTTAGAAAAAAGCAACTGGAGGGTGACGAGGGACACGGAGATGGCAGAGAAATGTACAAAAATAAAATGGGGGGAAAAAAAAAAAACCCACAAGCATTACGAAAAAAGAAACCCTCGTCTCAAACAATAGCAAAAATGTTCAGTCTTTTATTTAAAAACTATAAACAGTCACCCAGTAAAGTAAGCCAACCTAGAACAGACTGTTAGGTATATGTATATATAATCACACACCCTACTGACACGGCAGAAATGGTGAAGGGGGGGGGTGAGGGGAGAGAAAACACCCCGCTCGGATGCTAACACAACAGGCAGTTTATAAATGTTACACAACACACTCGAGGAGGAGGAGGAGGACAGTCCGGGAAGCGGGGAGCCGGAATGTGGCATGGTGTTAAGAATGAAAAAATAGTACGATAAAATTCCACACTATATTAAGATAGAAAAAAGGGGAAAAGGGAGGGTTGGAGGAAATATATGCACAGAAAGCAAAGAACACAGGAGAGAACCTGTATAAAACGCCATGTATTTAAACCAATTTACAAATACAAAAAGAATTCAGTACGGGCGGAGAGGGCCTGTACAGCGACACGGAAGAGTGGAGACGTGGACGAGGGGAAATACCTTCAACGTTTGTGAGGGGGGTGGGGGTTTTTTTGGGGGGGGGGTTGCTCTTCTACAAAATAAGATATATTATTCCATACTCTTTCAGCCAGCAAAATGAGTTCTACAAGTTATAATAGTACAAAAATGGGGGGGGGAGGAAAAAAAATGAAAAAAGAAATCACAGTTCCACCAAAAAACAAACAAACAAAAAAAAGAAAAAGTTCCCCACCCCCTCCCTAAACTTTACAGCATCAGTACCTTTTGTAGAGTTATTTACAAGTTCTTAAGTACATTCATCCACTGCTGAGTATAGAATCACATCTCATACAAGTCACCAGGGAACCAAAAGAAAAAAAAACAAATAAACGAACAAACAAAAAAAAATTTCATCTGAACCTACCAGGATAATGCTTCTGACGCTCCAGTGGCTGCAGCGGCATGAGAGGAGATTTTTTTTTTTTTTTAACTTTATATTTATTCACAAATATTTACAAGGTTTTTTTTTTTCTCATTTAATATCGGTATTTATTTCAGTAATAAATAAGTGAAAATATAATCGGCTCAAGTAAGAAAACCAAAGCTATCAACTTCTAAAGGAAAAACAAAACAAACAAACAAACAAACAAACGAAAAACACAAACATCCATCCATCTAGCCACACCTCTGCTGCCCCTGCTCCACCCCTGCACCTACAGAGCCCACCCACTTCCTCCCACCTGATCCAGAAAATTTTTTAACCCCCCATCCAGCCTAGCCCAGCCCCGCCCCACCCTGCCCGCCGCCGCCGCCACCGCCGATTCGCTCGGGCCCGAGGAAAATGTGCTCGTTTGGGGTTCGAGTGGAGCGGCAGCTTTGTTCGGGCTAGAAGAGGAGAAGAAGGTGGCTTGTTTGGAAAAGTGTTGCGTGTGCGCTGGTTTCTGTGTGGCTGGTGGAAGACCCGTGGCAGTTTTTTTTTTGTTTGTTTTTTTTTTCCTCAACAAGGTGAAGTGATGATGCACAAATCCCAACGCACAGAGAACGGAATGGAGGGTGAAAACGATGAACGGGGAGGAAGGGGAGCAGAGAGGAGGGGAGGGGTGGGGAGGAGAGAGGCATTGCCGACGCCGGCATCTCGCGCGCCAGTACGAGGACGAGAGGATCCGTTTCCTGTTCAAGCGTTTTTTGGGTTCAGCTGGGCTCAAGCCTGCAATGTGTGCGTGAGTTCATAAAGGCATTTCGCGAGCGTGGTGGAGACCTCCATATTGCTGAGCGCCAGCACCGAGAGGCGATTCTCATGCCGCTTCACCAGTCTATGCACACAAAGCAGAAAATGCACAAAAATTAGACACGCTGATTTACAGCTTCGTGATCCACACAGAATACAAACTACATTCATCGGCAGCTATAACACGACACGAGCCCGTCTTGTAGCACCAGTAACATCAGTTTTATATATATATATATATATATTATCACAATTCACACACAGTTTGCATATTTTATATCCGTCAAGTTCATAAATGAGCTTTTCATTTCTTCATCTTTATTTTTGGATTCTTCAGCTGGACCTGAAAGGAAAGCCCTATCCGCCCTCTTCTGCATACGTGAGCACACGGACTCGCGTGTCACTATGATCGGGTGGGAGAGGTGTTACAGTTTTGCTTAAGTGCCCCTAAAACATCACTGATCAGTTTACTGAAGTGAGGATTTTCCACTTACTTTTGTCCACAGTCTGAGTACTTGGCAATGTTCTTTAACGTTAAGGCAGCAGTTAGTCGAATGTGTTTGGTCACTGGTCCCTCTTTGTCGTCCTGAAAAAGAGAACGTGAGAACGGGTCGACTTTTTAAATCCTTGAAATGTGCTGGAACAAAAAGGCAATTAGCGTCCGTGTGGTAAAGAGGCGACACGGGCGTCAAGTTACTTACGGTGAAGTCCCTGAACACCAGGTGGCGGGAGCCCCGGTGCAGAGCCATGAGAGCGGCGCTTGGGTGGTTCACGATCGCTTTCTGGGGCCTGGGAGGAGCTGAGCTGCTGCCTGCCGGTGGGGGAGACCTAATAACCACACACACACACACGAATATGTTATCGTCACACACGGACTAAAATTAAAATCACATTCTAACTAAGCCCATTTTACAAACAATGATTTGGGAATTAAAGGTAGATCAAGGTGTCACATCTATTCAGTTTTAAGATGGCTGTTTATCATCATCATCACACTTGATGAATTACAAAAACAACAACTTCATCATTCATGTGTATCATCTTCACTTATAAATACAGGTGCTCCCCTAGTTACCATTGGCCCGACTTACGATTTTTCCAAGTCACGATGACTGCGATACACTACAAATTGTAAAATTTTTAGAAAATATTTAAGATTCACGTGCAGGCATCACTGGCGGGCCAGTGTAATAGCGTACGACGTACGATACGTGCGGCCGACGCCCGGAGGTAAAACAAAAAATATTTTGTGTCCAGAAAACTGTTGTAGTGAACGATAATAAATGATTCAACCCTACTCATGTGGTACGTTTTAGGGCCCCTGAGAGGAACCAGAACCCATCCTCTTCTGAGACGAACCAGAATTATAGGAACTGTGTCCTCATCTCGGAGGGATCAGTGTTGATGGGAACCAGTCCTCTTTGGAGTCACACACACCAGGCAGTGAGATTTTAAATCGTTCCTCCAGACTATAATGCTGAAGGTCTAATCGCTGTTTGCCTTTAGTACGTTATGTAGGTGTTTAGCACATCAAACATGCGCACGTGTTCCCAGCTCCACAGTAAAGCGCAGGGTTACTCACTTGGAAGTGTTGGAATTGCTGCCTTGCGTTTCCTCCAGCTTGAGCCCAGCTAGGAGAGCTTCCCTAGAGCAGTGCTTGTCCTGTGGAAGACAGACAGGTTATAGAACTTCCTTCATTCCCAGGTCAGTACGTGTAAGCAGAAATTAATCACACGAACGTTTCAGTGTTCGTCTGACCTGTAGATGCGTAATGAAGGAGAGTCTCTGGCGTGAAAAAGGTTCACAGCCTTCCCACAGGCACTGGCCAGGGTAAACCTCTTTATTGCCGTGTTGCGTAGCCGCATGGTAGAACACCTGCGACGGCGTCTCGAACCACCTGCAAGATTACACAAGATGGAATAGGTGACATGCAGTTCACGGTTGAGTTTACACACACACACACACCACAGTAAGATTCATTCAGGGAGATGATGCATATTGTCTGTTAAAATTTAAAAGTTACACCAAGTGCGTTTTCCTTTTTTTTTTTTTTTTTTTTTTTTTTAATTAATTCGTAATGCTTAAAAGGCTAGATCTGCTCAGTCCGTTCTATAACGAGTTACAGAGCAAAGCACAGATGCTGCAATTTGTTGTGATCATCAGTAGGTCACATGACCATAACGTATAAACACTGCGTTCCATTTGCCTTGGAAGTTGTGTTTCGGAGCTGGGGATGACATGGCATCTGACTTAACCATGTTCCATTTGTACAATTCGGAAAAAAACAAACAATATGGAGCCTCCAGGAAAACCGCTATTGCGCTCGCTCTTTTGTCCTTTACCGGTGACTCACCGCAAATCTGATCAAAATATGTCCCAAACAATCCGATCTCACCCTCTCGAAAATAACCTTCACGTTTTAAACCGGAATCTCAGCTTCCTTTTATGACTTTCTTTAAATGTCACAGGGTGGGGGAAACCAGGGTCACTCACTCGCGGGTAGCCGTTAGCCATTAATTAGCGCATCATGCGGTATTTCAAAACACCGCATCAATATGAGCACAGATAAAACCTGGACAGTGCTGGATGTATGACTGATTAAGAGAAAGCTGTAGTTTTATACTGTTTATTAAACTTCTGTCTAATTTCTCATTTACTGTTCAGGCAGGGGGCGCCGGTTGGGATTTTTATTTTTAATTTTTATTTATTTATTTATTTTTAACTCTGGGTCGGTGAGGATCTCCCAATTTTCCAAATCAGGTTACCAATGAAACACCGCAATAAGACACAAGATCTTCTCTAAAACACCCAGAATCATCTCTCCGACACGTGCCTTTAAGCACTGCCTATATTTAATTGCTTTGCATTATTAACATTGCTTAAATCTTGGAAAGAGCACTTCCTCATGTGTCTGTGCACCGAAACAAAAGTGCAAAACCTCTTCCAAAAAAAAAAAAAAAAAAAAAAAAAGGAATGTTTACCAATTTTTTTTTACTGTCAATCTGGACCGAATGTATATTACCAGAAATTATTTCTGCTGGTCATTTTATAGGAGGCAAACCATGAACTAACTTTTGGCAAATAGAACTACTGACACGGCAGATTCGGCCAGGACTAAACAGAGTAAAATAATTACAAGTGGCGACCATCATTAAACCATTAAGTGAGCTCTCGTTCCCGGTGGATGGGAACTTAGCCATCCTGGAAGAGACTACAGTAATGTTCTACTGGCAATAAATGAACCAAAAACCAAACCCCAGACCAGCAGTATGAATCCGAACCTTTTACAGGCCTGCCAAAGACATTTGAAGTTCTGTCCAGGTTTGCGTGTCTGTTCCAGAGGGAGTGCTGCAGCCTGAGGACCATCACCTGGAAGTACCGGACTCTGACTGACTCCCTGTGCAGCCTGAACCACTGGGGGTGGAGACTGCGCCGACACAGGCTGCTGCAGAGACAAAACCAAGGGTTCGGATTAAAATCAGCACTTCCGTTTATATTTCAGACACGTCATAGCACTGTATTCCTCTTCCACTTTACTCAAAAGACAAGAAGGGGAAGGAAAGAAAAACATTCTGAGAAACAAAACCCAACCACTTTTCAACCGGGTTCGAGTTAATTAACAGAAAAATGTGCGGAGGTTCTCTCAAACTGCATTTGCAAAAATAAAATGGATCATTTATTACAGACCCTGGGTCTCATGTTTTAAAAACGGATACAAAGGAATTTATCCGTACGTCGTTTGTATGAGCATTTATACAAGAAATCTGGTATACTTGTGAAATTCCTGTAAATTCGAAGAAACCTTCGTATCCAACTCGTACCCGAGTGTGCAAATTTACATGTATGACTACTAACTAGCCACCAACTTAAACCTTGGATTGATCAACTTCAAGTCACATAATATGCATGGATTACCATGTTTTAAAATATTTGGAATATAACGTTGAGTTTAAAATGACATATCTATTATTATTAATTACATTTATAGCATTTGATGGGGAATTTAAAGCACTTCTTTAAATAACCCTGCTAAACTCTCATCCTCATGCTAGCTCACCAAGTCAGAGACTACAAACACCAACGAGAACATTTTGTGAAAACCACTCATTTGATCCCTCTGCAAGTAATTAAAGAATATGAAAAATGAAGTGCGCAAGACAAAACAAACCAAATCACTCAACTGTGGCAAAAGAAATGGCACCGTATGAACGGAGGATGAGCTGGTCTGTCTGTGCATAGCAACAATTGATTCATCTTTAAATAAAAGAAAAATATTCAAAAGATAAACTAACATTCAGTTCACTTGCCTTAATAAAAATCTGAGCACTGCTTCTGTAATAAAAAAAAGTCTGAAAGCTCCTGGATTAAAAAATTTTCACATTAATACTACGTTACTTTTTACATCATTTTCAATGTTTCACCGTTCGTTGGCTGACTTACAATACAAGGCAAATTTAAGTCATTTTTATCTAAATTACCGGATCATTAATTTTGATTTCATTAAGGCAAAAAAAAAAAAAAAAAAAACACGACACTGTAAACAACATGAAAACGACTTTCCTGTGGGTGGCGTCCTAAAGAAATTAGCAGATTAGGTTATACAGTTTAGCTCTATGGCTGGATTTCCTGACATATCTGTCACAAGTCCATCATGTGCACATTTATTTTTTCCCCCCTCCCAGAAGCAAAGTTTCACCCTTGACAAAACTTGATCTTATGTTTTCCTACAATGCAGTCAGGCAAAAAGATAAAATGGAACGAGGACTACACCACTATCTAGACCCCAGGCGATCGTATTCAGCTCAATAAGTGCAGAAGTCTTACCTGAGTGGTATTTTCAGGAAGCGTAGCAGGCACACCGGGTCTCTGCTGCGCTACATTTTCTATTGCTACTTTTGCTACTGTGCTTGGGTCAACACCTGCCGGGACTGCCACCATCGTAGCACTGTTGCCAGCGTTGTTGGGGTCGCTGATGGTAACTATCCGCACTCCCACCTTGTTGGGAATTCCTGAAGCACCTCGCTCGCCATCTTCTGCTGGTCTCTTTAGGGTCCTGCTCTCAGATGTGCCATTGGTAGCCAGGTCTGTTCCAGGGGGATTCTGGATGGTAGGTGTTGCTGCAGGTGGAGGAGAGATGTGGTTGTGAGGTGGGTGCTGTTGCTTCAAGCCCGTTGTGTCCAAGCTCTGGGCTGAGGGTCCGTTGGAAATCTCAGCACTGTGACTGGAGCTTTTTGGCCCATTGGCCAGGCGTTCCAGCTGCTCTGCTTTGGCAGTACCCTGCTGGGGTGAGAGCGAGTCACTAAAAGTCTCATGTGTTTTCTGAGGAAGCAACACCTCCCCATTGCCCATATGTTTGGAAGCTTTATGATTTGGAATGTTTTTGCTTGGATGGGTACCAGTTGTGGCTTCCCCCCTTTCAAAGTCACATATCCCGTTTACTAGGGGCTTTCTGGATTCGGAGGGCGGGCCTCCTGATGTCTGTTTGGACGTGCCATCATTGCCCTGTACAGTGGGGCCATTAAGCGTTTGTGTGCCCTGCAGAGCCTCTGGCTGGCTGTTCCCTGAGTGGTACGGAGGTAGACTTGAGTCAAACTTCCTACCGTTGAGCAGCTTGGCCCCAGGTCCATCAACCTCCATAGGCTGCCCGTTGCTGGCTTTGGTGGAGACATCAGTTACCAAGGAGTTTTCCATCACTTCAATCTTTCTCTCATGGATGTGAAGTCCTGTAGCATCCTTGGCTTCCTCCTCCTTTTGGCAGATGATTTTGTCACCTCGAAAAGGTGGCACGGGTGTTGTGCAGGTAGATACTGGAGGTGGTATGGGTGGGGTCAACTGGAAACCAAGCATGGGGGGTGATGTGTTGATGGTCAGACCAGTCTGTGAAACCAGTGAAGACGGTGTCCCCTGGTTGCTAACAGCAGCATTGGGGAAACTAGGGTTTGGCACTACCGTGAAGGTGACCTGGTTACTAGGTGTGGCCTGCAAGATGGTGCCAGGGTTGGAGGTGGGAATGATCTGCCCGGGTAGGATCGAGATGGGCACAGTCTGTACAGCACCTGCACCTTGCAGTGGGCTCTGCATCAGCTGAACATTCAGCTGTGGTGTCTGTGGAGTTCCCTGGCTACTGTTGGTTACCTGGTAAACTACCTGTGGGCTAGGTGCCCTGGTGCTGGCAGGAGGAGGGACCTGTGGTGCTGGGAGAATAAGCTTACCTCCTGGTGTTGTGGGGCCACGCTTTGGAAGCAGCAATTGTTTAATCAAGCTAGATTCTGTGGAGGTAGACTGGGCAGGGGTCATAGGTGGGGCCATGGGAGGGGTTGGTGGAGGGGGTGGTGGCGGCGGTGGAGGTGGTGACGTGTGGATTTGTAACTGCTGCTGCCGCTTAACGGACAGCATCTGGCCAGCGGTGGGAGGAGGGCCCTGGCCCTGGCTGGGATTTGAGGATGGAGACAGCATCTGTGGACTGGGGCAAGAGCTGAGCTGGCCAGGAGAAGAGGCTGGTTGAGGGGAGGTGGCAGGTTGCCCTGAAAGTTGGATAGTCTGGGTATTTTGCATGCTTGGTGGGTTGGCTAGAACGATATGGTGGATGGCTGGGGCAAAGGCAGGATTGGGCTGTGGATTTGGGCTGACAATAACTAAGCTCTGTTGCTGCTGCTGTTGGTGGTGTGGCTGGTGGTGTAGTGGATGCTGGAGGGGTGGCTGTGCCTGCAGGGCAGGTTTTGGGGCAATGTTCTGGAAAGTTACACGTGGTCCTTGGGCACACTGTACCCCTGCTACAGTTAACACCTGCCTTTCTGCCACCAACGGTGCACAAGGAGTGCTTGAGTACTGAGGAGGGTTGGCCAGTACCACAGTATCCTGCAAAGAGGCAACTTGCTGGCTCTGTGGGGCTGGAAGCCGCTGTTGCTCCAAGGGAGGGCACGCTGCCTGTACTCTTCCTGTGAGTACATGTCCCGGTGGTAGTGCCTTCTGTATCAGTGTTACCGGAGCATGTGGAAGGACAGTCTGGGGTAGAGAGACGGCAGGGGTAATATTATTATGGCTGGAGGCAGTGGAGTGGGTGGAGGCAGAGGGAGCACTGGGTGCGGTAGGGATGGAGCTCTGGATCATGGCTGTCTTTAGGATGTCAGCAGGCCGTGGAAGTATCGGAGGAGCTGCTGGGGAGGAAGGTGGTGGAGGCTGTACCGGTGGGTTTGCTGGGAGCCGTGGAGCAGCGTGAGCTGGCGCTGGAGCATTGGGAGGATGAGGATGAGGTGCTCCATGCATGTTGAAGGCAACCAATGGTGCTGCCTGGTTGGCAGTAAGGCTTGGTGCTGGTGCCCGGACAAACTGCCCACCCACACCAGGCGGCAACGCTAACAAACATGAGCGGAGACATATGTTAGTGGAAATAAATAACTAAATTAATTAACTAATTAATTAAAAAAAATAAAAAATAAAAATTGCCCAAAAAAGGGGGTAAAAAGCAGACCAGTGGCTTACCTGGTTGAGTGTGATGAAGAGGCTCAACAGGGGCTTCAGGTTTGGGCCCTGGTACAGGGCAGGACTGCTGCTGCTGGTAATACAGTTGAATGGGAAGAGGAATTGCCCTCTTCCTCACACCAACTACATGGATCTGAGGTTGAGAGTTTACCTTCGTCTCTTCCATGCGTTTTAACGTATGATTAGAGAATATCGTCCTGTTAACAACAAAGGAATTCAAGCCGTACTTATGTCACCACGTAAATATTATATTAAATATATATTAAAAAAAAAAAAAGAAGAAAGAATGACAAGACACACATGCACACCTTAAGCATTTGTAAAAGCCGTTGGATGTGAGAACACCACCACGTGACAGCTTGCTGCAGGTTGCCAGGTAGTCCGAGTACATGTCGGAGCGAGAAACAGAGCCTTCTGCATGAACCTCATAATGAGCATTCAGCCTGGTACGAGAGGTGAGCAGAGGAGAAAGAGAAAGAGGGAGAGAGGGGTGAGAAGGTAATTCATAACCAGTGGTATCTCAATGGGAATATTTAAAAAGTGAATACTCTTGATTGACTCGTGTGTAACTCCATAATACATAATTGTCTACTTAGATAAGCAAATCCAATATAATTGCAATTAAACACAAGTGTGCCAAAACCAGGTCATTTTATGTTTAGTTCTAGCCCTGTGTTGCACAAGTTGGAATGGAGTGAAAAAGTGGCCTGTTGTGGGCCAGGAGGATTGATTCAATCAACCCTGAACACTGAGGAACATGACTGTGCAGTGCCAATGTAAAAACAAGGCCATATTTTTTCCTGTATCAAGTTCAAATAATTGAACTTACTATAACATTCAATTCAATTTTACTTGGACACTGGTCACAAAGCCGCTTCACAGTATATAAATGTCCAATTAAAAGCTTTTAATCTATAAACATACAGTGGGGGAAATAACTATTTGACCCCTCGCTGATTTTGTAACTTTGCCCACTGACAAAGAAATGAACAGTCCATAATTTTAATGTTAGGTTTATTTTCACAGTTAGAGATAGAATATCAAAAAGAAAATCCAGAAAATCCATTATATAAAATATATAACTTGATTTACATTTCACTGAGTGAAGTATTTGATCCCCTAGCAATCATTAAGAGTTCTGGCTCCCACAGACCAGTTAGATACTCCTAATTTCAACTAGTCACCCACATTAAAGTCACCTGTCTCAACTAGTCACCTGTATAAAAGACATCTGTCCACACACTCAATCAATCAATCAGACTCCAACCTCTCTATCATGAGCAAGACCAAAGAGCTGTCTAAGGATGTCAGGGACAAAGATTGTACTCCTGCACAAGGCTGGAATGGGCTACAAAACCATAAGCAAGAAGTTGGGTGAGAAGGAAATAACCGTTGGTCATTTTGTGTTTCTTCCATTTTCGAATAATGCACCAGCAATCGACCGCAGTCTGGGGCTCCATGCAAACTCGCACCTTGTGGAGTGAGGATGATCATGAGAAAGGTGAGAGATCAGCCTAGAACTACACGGGAGGAGCTTGCTAATGATCTCAAGGCAGGTGGGACCAGTCACCAAGAAAACCATTGGCAACACAAGACGCTGGAATGGATTAAAATCCTGCTCAAGAAGGCATATGTGAAGGCCCATCTGAAGTTTGCCAATGAACACCAGAATGATTCAGAGAGTGCTTGGGAGAAGGTTCTGTGGTCAGATGAGACGAAAATCGAGCTCTTTGGCCTCAACTCAACTCGCCATGTTTGGAGGAAAGCAAATGCTGACTATGACCAAAAGAACACCATTCCCACTGTCAAGCATGGGGGTGTTTCTCTGCTAAGGGCACAGGACAACTTCACCGCATCGAAGGGAGGATGGACAGGGCCACGTACCGTAACATCATGAGTGACAACCTCCTTCTTTCTGCCAGGACATTGAAAATGGGTCATGGATAGGTCTTCCAGCACGACAATGACCCAAAGCATACAGCCAAGGCAACGAAGGAGTGGCTCAAGAAGAAGTGCGTTAAGGTCACAGAGTGGCCTAGCCAGGTCTCCGGACCTTAATCCCATAGAAAACCTGTGCAGGGACCTGAAGCTTCGAGGTACCAAGCGACAGCCTCGAAACCTTAATGATTTAGAGCTGATCTGCAAAGAGGAGTGGACCAAAATTCCTCCTGCTACG
>JAQMCW010000012.1:19074357-19086518 GCA_030068335.1 Chrysichthys cranchii
CAATAACTGGGAGGGATCTGAAAGTGTTCTCTAATTTTGATCAGTGCTCTTTTTCAAATCTCTCATTTAAGTTTCTTCTCCTGCGCTTCTGAATGTATGTAACTCATGACATAGGGTTAAAATCCTGCTCTTTTACTCCTGTTTGGAACATTTCCACATAGGACTGCATAGTGACCTTGACATTTAGGAAACTGTCGGTTGTTCTCTAATTTTGATCTCCAGTGTACATTAGCTGCACACCAATATACTGTAGTTATATTTAGCCTATTTAATTTTTAAAAAAGCAGACATTGCTGCACATATTTTCCTTTATTGAGGATGTATTGAGTAAATATTCCTGAAAGATCTCACGATGGACAGTTATTCAGGCGTAAATGTGTTGAACTCTTCTTCTCGTCCCTAATAATTTACCATGACATTAGAAGCAAAGCACTTGAACTCGCTGTTCATGTTTAATGAGTCATGATTTATAGTTAAGTACACAGTGCTGAAATAGAAATAAATAGGAAACTATGCATTATGCATGTCAAAAGAGATATATTTCAGATATGAGTGATTTTTAGACCTGTACCTGAAAGTGTTCCTGTAGTAAATCCGATCATAATTATAATGTGGTATGAGGGGATGATGGTGGTGGTAATAATAATAATAATAATAATAATAATGCATAATAATGCATAATAAGAGCAATACAACAGGAAACCATGATTGGTTTGTATTTTCTCCTATTTTTTATTTCATGCAACAATCATTAGTCAAATATTTAATCTTTATTACTGTATGTCAAACCAGATACTGAGCAAAACAGTTACATATTTGGTCACTAGGTGGCAGTACAGTTTCAAAAACACATGGTGGTGGGGGAAGGCATTTAATAATATTTAATAACTCTACATCTCTACATATACAAAGGCAAGGTGATAAACAGCAATGATTCATGAAATACTGACTGTCTATAGATATTTACAACATAGTCAGTTTCCTCCCACCCCGTCACTAACATAATATAGCTAATTGGGTGTATGGCCTGTATCAAGCACATGAGCCTGTGGTTAATAATAACAAAACTATCCCCATGTGGCCCAAAAGGACAGGAATTGCTTGTCGGCGCCACAGCGAAAGCGCAGACTGATTTCTAGCAATTCTATTAATTCTTGGATTTTCTTCGGATATTCATATCTTTATACGAACTCATTTCAAAACATTCAGTAGCGTGTCTTCACCACTGTTCCCTCTGGCTTGTTTATTAAGAAATTAGATCGGAATCTTGAAGCTCGAAGCTGCTTTGTGGCAAAATCTGCTGCCGAAAGTGATATATAGATAAGTATGAATTCCTTAATACTCAAGAATATGAATTACTACTACGCTTTGTGTGCTTGTTCAACTTTTAGAGGTTGGGGCAGAGGGTAGCTCAGGGGGTAAAGACATTGGACTACTAATTGGAAGGTCAAGAGTTCAGATCCAAGCACCGCCAAGCTGCCACTGTTGGGCCCTTGAGCAAGGCCCTTAATCTCAACTGCTCAGCTGTATAAATGACATTTAAAAAAATGTAAATCGCTCTGGATAAGGGCGTCTGCCAAATTGTAAGAGGTAATGTGATGGGACCGTGCCCTGTTTTGTAAGGTGCGTCTTCATTATTATACAGGAATAAGACGTAATTGGAGAGAGACGTAATTCACAGACGCACACGCTTGTCTCTGGAGCGTTTGGGTTGAACTAGGGCCGGGCGATATGACGTACAAACTATATCATGATTATTTTCTGACATTTTCACTACAACGATATATATTACTCTATGAGAATGATTATTATTATTATTATTATTATTATTATTATTATGCTGTGGGTGCTCATGAGCTCTTGTGCGCACAGTACGACTGTAATAGAACAGGCCTAATATTTATTAAGCTAATTCTTTGTGTCACGCTACATTACACCGAGTCTTCGCTGATGTACTCATGGGTGGGTAAGAACACTGCAGCTACCTGCCTGTTCGTTTCTGGAGGAAACCTGGGAAATCACCATATGAACGATATTTAGTCAGCTGGCAATATGAAAGGTCATATACACGAGGTCCTCGGGTTACGACAGTCTCAACATGCGACGTTTCGAGTTCACAACGCTAACTCCCATGAAAACTTAAAAAAAATTGAGACATGAGTGTTTGGGTTTATGCCGTTAGCGCTGTATTCACGGACTACATGGGCAAAGTAGTTTGGTTGCATGCGGTGGAAGGATGTGCAGTAACGCAGTATGAGTGAGGAAGTCGTCAAAGTTGACTGTAAAAAAAAAAAAAAAAGGTGTTCCATTTGTGTTGCTTTGTTTGGCGACTTTTTGGCTCTTATCATGGCTCCTAAACGAAGGTCCAAGTCTTCAGATGGTCGTGCTTTGACGAAGAGGAAAGTCATCAGGATGGAAGTGAAATTCGACATCGTAAAGGGATCAGAAAAGGGAGAAACAGTCACAGATATCAGATAGCAGTGTTTCTGTTCCTACAGTGCTGTATATTTATGTCCTTTTCCTTGTTCTGTGGCTTAGTTGTGTTTTTATGTTCTAGATTGTATAAATGTGTAAGGATCGGGACGTGACTTAGACTATGGTGTGTTTCGACTTGCGCCAGAATTCAGGTTACATCACTGTCGTAGGAACAGAACTGTGCCGTAACCCAAGAACCCCCGCCCATGTATCGCGATAACGATAATTTAATCGATATATATCACCCAGCCCTAGTTGGAACTGATTTCAGTACGTGATGACACAGCGTTGGGTCTTTAAACAATTTACAAAGCTCTGCTTGGAGACCGTGGGTAGAACTGAAACATTTGAAATGTTATCGCACATTTGTACTTTTCATTACATGTGTTTGTCTGGTAGGGAGGAATTAAAGATACAGTAACTCAATCACAGTGAACAGAAAAGAAACATCTCAGAATGCACAATATGTCAAACCTTGAGGAGGAGGAGCTACAACAGAAGGAGGCCACAGCAGGTTCTAACTTCCATCAGCCAAGAACAGGAGTGCGAGTGCACAGTGGGCAGGGATTCACCCGAAGTGGACTAAAGATTGGGGAAAGACCAGGCGACTGTTTGAATGGTTTGATCCCAGTAGATCATGCATTGTTCTTGGTTGAGCCACACAAGTCACACTGCAAGACTCGTGCATGAGCAGCCAGTCTAAATCCTTGATAATCATCACCATTGTAAAGATGCAACCCTGTCATGCGACTGCACAAGAAGTTCCTCCTGGTCGCAGGCGTTACTCATTGGCAAGCCGCTCCAGGAAGTCCACACTGGAAGTCATCACGTACTCGGTGATTCACAGGACCACAATTACATTACGCAACTAGCGTTCTCATCCACCTCTGAACATGTTCCAACCTTCGGAGAATGCACAGTGCTTTCAGGCGCTAATAAATAAATAAAGACGATAATAATAATAACAATAATACAGTAATCATAATAATAATAAAGACTCATAAGACGTATTACCCAAGGATACCTTTATTAGACACAGTCACAATTTACAGGACAATTTTTAAAAAGAGTTTACATTTAAAGTGCTGTTAAAAAAAAAAAAAAAAAAAAAAAGAAAATCAAAAAGAATCAGAAAACATTCACACCTTGACGTAGAACACAGCACAACACTTATAAAGTAAAATCAAGTTTAAAAAAAAAAAAAAAAAAAACTAAATAAATAAAAAGTCAGGTTTGGCTTGTGCCGAAAAAAGAAAAAAACCAAAACAGTAAATGAGGACATTAATGTGGAGCAGTATGAGCTTCACTCAATCAGCAGTACACCGTAATCCATATGCACTTCTAGAGGTAGTTCCTATTTTTTTTTTTTTTTAAATCTAAGCATCTGGATGGATCACCACACGAGATACCGGTGAGAGCTCTCCGCGATCAGATTACATTTCTATCATGTTACAAAGTGATTAGCATGGAATTACTACTTAGAAGAGGACGCTCGGACGGGTGATCGAGTGTTAAAACATTAACCGTTATTGTCCATAATACGTGTTACTACACAGACGTCTTCTTTAATATCATGGTGAATAATTACAAATGATATTTAAGAAAAATTTTTTAAAAAAAAAACCCATAACCCTGTATCGATCTACATCCTGTGTAATTTCATCTAGAATGCCAAACGGAGTCTAAACCGGCTTGATCAGTGTTTCATTTATTGCCATACTTACTGAGATTAAAATTTTATTTTTATTTTAAAGTTATTTGGTTAAAGTAACAGTTACGCAGCTACACACAGGCCTACTGTACTGCTAATAAAGGGCCTATTTAGGGATACGGATATTTAGCGTTTACACTTAAAATAGACCAGAGATGACATCTCTTGAGCTTTTTCCAACAAATGACCTTCATGGCACAAATTAAAAATAAACCCAATAAATTATTAAAAAAAAAAAAAACCCACCAAACAAACATGTACAATTTTAACACACATTTGGGAACAGAAACATCATTGCTAAACAAGTCGCGTTCTTAGCGTCAGGACCTGTACACCTTAAAGTGCTACACACCGAGGGGAAACGGGGAAAACGACCACCAGCACATCAGCAAAATAAACCCATCAAGTTCTAGCACTCATTACTTTCACCTCTTCTTCTTAGTGCTCATCTCAAAGTAGGGCTCCTCTGCTTTTTTGGAGGCTACGGTTCGACTGGGTTGTTTCTTTTGCGTAGTGCTGGGGGTCGGTTTAACCGCTCTGACCTGAACCGTGTTCGTTTTGACCACCCGATTACTGCTGCTTTGGGGTTTTCTGTCCGTAGTGTGTGTGGTTTTTGTGCCCGCTGTCTGCGCAGTCCGTGGAGCTGCGGGTGCTGTGGCAGATCCTGGTCCTCCTGGGTTTTTGGTCCTGATGGGGTGAGAACTTTTGGAGACTTGGGAAGACAGAGTGGAGATCTGAACTCTGGATTTGGCATTTACCGGTGAGGGTCTGACCTCTCGTGGAGTTTTTGATACTGGAGGTTTGGGTTCTTGAGACGCTTTTGCTACTAAGGGTTTGGTCTCTTTGGGGGTTCTTGCCAAGCCTGCCGGTCGAGGGGAAACTGGGCGCCCTTTTCTTGTGTCCATTTGCAGACGTGTGGCAGCAGGGGACGAGGGGCGTCTCGTGACGAGACGAGTGCGGAGAGGCGCTCGAGGTGGCCGGCCGTCTCGCTGAGGAATGTTTATTACCGGTGTGGCAGACGGTTTGGCTTGTTTGCAGCTGGGCTCCGGGCACACGGGACTGCGCGGCTGGGAGGGAGTACCACGAGGGCACTGTTTCCGGTCAGAGAGAATAAGAGGCGATTTCTGGGACATGAAACCTGGTGCTCTGGGTTGGAGTACAGGGCTCTTTTTAGTAGTGTTAGAGGAGAGCGCAGTGGTCTTGGGAGAGACACTGGGCACTTGAAGAAGTTTCTTTTTAGGAGCCGTTGCTTTCCTCGGAAGGGATGGGGTGGAAACTGGGGATTGAGCAGCGCCTCGTGGCGTAACCGCGCCAGAGACAGGGGTACTGGGTTTGCCGGGTGGATTACATGTTGAGGAGGAGGAAGAGGAGGAGGTCGAGGAGGATGGGGCGGAGGAGGACGGGAGAAGGTTGACGGCAGCAAGAGGGTCCATGGTGGGCGGCTGGGCAGTCTGTGTGCTGAGGACAGAGTCTGGGACAGAGGAGCCTTTCTGAAATGCCAGAATCTTCTGCTCGAGAGTGGTGAACTGCAGCACGCGATCAGGGTCATTTTTCATCAGGAAACCCTTTAGCGTGTCCCAACCCCCACCCACACGCACCATCACATGCTTCCCATGCAGCATCTGGAAAAGAGTGAGAGAGGGTGGGCGAGAGTGAGTTACAAAGCAAAATAAATAATCGCAAAGTTCAAGCAGCTTACCTCGTATAACTTCTAAACATGTCCTTCAGCAAGCCAATTATCCCTAAACAACAGGAATTATTCACAAAAAAAGTACAAAAAATTACTTCTTTCCAAAGAGAAAGGCTGTATGAAAGGTAAATAAATAAATAAACCTCAAGAGAGCTAGAAAGTAGTTGAGTCTTGAGTGGAGAAGTCTCTGTATTTCAACTGAGCGCACCGTTTCTGCTTCACTTGTGAGAAATTCAGTCAACTGGACATGATTTGGAAAGCCACAGCTCTGTCTATATAAAGCCTCACAGCTGATTGCAAGTCAGGGGAGAGAAGCTAGGAGGTAAAGGAATTGTCCACAGGGCTGTGATGTATACTGGGACGTCATGACGCGGGACACCGGTGGCTCTCTGGCTCATGGAAAAGCAAACCAGTTCTTAGAACCAACTCTAAACTGGCACAAGCACAACCCAGAACTAGTACCTAGTTCTCATTGGTGGAAAGAGGGTGAGGGACTCCTAGATCTGGACCTGGAACAGACCAAGCAAGTGAGGTCCTTATGGAGACAGAGGAACCTGTCAGGAGGACAAGCCCCAGACGGAAGTCTGTGCATTATACAAAGCTAGCTTGGAGTTTGACCAAAGGGTGCTAAAGGACTCCCAAGGATTAAAACCCAGATCGGATGAAACCCAGAGTGAACTCTTGAACCTGAATGCCAAGGCTTACCCCTGGAGGGAAACTGACACAATTAACAGGTCAACACCACCTGCGGTGAAGCATGGTTGTGGTAGCATCATGATGTATAGATGGTTCTCTTCTGCAGCAGGGACCAAAAGGCTAGTCAGGATTGAGGCTCAGGCTCAATCCTTGAAGAAAGTCTAAAAACCTTCACATTTGGGAAGAAGTTCACCTTTCAAATGTCATTATGTCACAGGAAACAACCAACATAAAGTAGGAGTGGCTCTGGGATTAGTCGACAAATGATGTCCAGCCAGAACCTGAACTTCCCTAAACAGACTGTTTCCATCCAACTTAATAGAGCTTTAGAGTCTGAATACTTTATGCAAAGCTGTTGTAGCCATATGGGAACAACATATTTTACTCTTTATTTGAAGTTGAAATACTTGTAGTATATTTAAGGAACATTGTAGGTGCCATCCCTTGCCCTGAAATCAGCAGTATGCGCCACAGGGGGACGGTGGGTAGTGCTGCCATCTCACACCTGCAGGGCCAGTGGGTCGATCCTGGGCTCAGCTGCTTATCTGTGTGGAGCTTCACATGCAGCCTTCATGTTCATGTGGGTTTCCTTCAGGGTTCCTTTCTGGTTTCCCCCCACCACTGAAAAACATGCCTTTGATAATCTAAATTGAGCCTGGGTATGAACAAGTGTGTGAATGTTTATTGCCCCTGGGTATGAACGAGTATGTAAATGTGTATGCGTGCAGGGCGCATTCCCCCTTGGTTCCAGCTTTGGGGAGGGGGGCCTCAAGTCACCCGTGATGAGTACCCGGGCAGAGCGTGTGCAGGTAGATCATTCAGACCAAACATATTGATTTTACAGACTTTTTACAGCCCTTTGATTGCCACTTATGAAGGTTTTATTGTCCTATTTTTGGGTCAGAGCATTTGATTTATTCATTACAAGGGCTGGGTGTCGTTGCTGATTTCCTGAATCGATCCGATTCACAAGGTCACGATCCGTCTCGATTCGATATCGATTTATTTAGAGATTTCTTTGTGTCGATACTAGTTTTGCTTGGTTATAAAAGGACTTGACTTGAGTGGAGCGTATCCCCATGTTGATAGGCTGTACTACAATGTTATCTGTGGACAGTAAACTTTTCAAATAAGGAGTTATTTAGGATAATTTATCTAATGACTTAGACTTCTTTAGTGTCAATCAAACTTTAAATAAGATGGAAATTTGTCTTTGACAGTGGCATAAATCAACACAACACAGACACTATACACAATAAATACATAGATAGAAATAGATATAAATAAAATAGACTATAAAATCAGTCCAGTTTACTTCAATAAAATAATCCAACATTATAGTATTGCTGGGTTGTCGATTTAAAGTAAAACAGCTTCTGCACATGAATAACTTTAGCTGTTGATAGGAACTGTCCCATATCTGTGTGTGTGTGACGCGCGCACACACACTTAAAATCAGTCGGTGACTTCAGCGTACTAGCTTCAGCCATGGCTCAATTTAGTTTCGGTTTCCTTTTTATAGCTCTCCTTGCGCGGTCGCGAGAATAAAGTGCATACAGGAAAAGATTGATCCCCGGATTTTTTGAATCGATAACGTATTTTTCGAACAAGAATCGATTTTAATCGGTGAATTGATTTTTTTGAACCCAGCTCTATTCATTACTGTTGGGATGTAAAGATAATATTATATATATATATATATATATATATATAAAAACCAACCCTGCTTCTAAAATAAATCACCTGCCCTAGCTGTCTTACAAAAACCTTTACGCACCACTCCCAAGCTTAACCTTTAATCTGCGTCACGGTTCATCTGTGCGATTTCAGTAGTTGCACGCTGCCCTTAAACAGACACAAAATCAATCCAGGGAGCAAGTCTCACCCTAATGAAGAGGATCTTTTCCCCCAGCCTGTAACGTCCCTCTGCCAGATACTCGATCGAAAACCTCTGTGAGCAATTACAGGGAGGGTCGTCTGAGTCCGAGTCCTGTGGAAAGAAAGTGTCATGTGAACTATACGTCCAAATCTTACAGCATGTTCATCCAAATCAAATGACATGATTTTGAAATCACCGTCACGGTCATTTTATAATGCACTTTCTGAATGCAGTGCGTGTTTAGGTTGCATTATGGACTCGCGGTATACGACACCGCACTGTCCCGTGACTCACACGTTGCAATCAATCAAAGGCTTGTTTCGGCACATTGCTTCTCAGGCTTGCGACGAGGTTAAAATACCTGCTCCAGTCGCATGGGGACTACTCACAGCATGATGGAGGCCTCCATGTTGGCAGCACACGGTAAAGGTTTTAATCGGAGGGGCAGGATCGCTTGCCATCAGCAGAGATTCTTCCAATTCGATCTCCTTCTCCAATTTCACCAACACGGGGGGTTCGACTCCGTACCTAACGAGCAGAAATAAATATTTAAGAAACTTCTGAATTCATATAAACGCTCAGTGCTGCATTCAACTAAAGGTTGTAACTCGATTTCTGGCTGCCAACTAGGAAGGGGGGGGGAAAAAAAAAAAAAAAAAAAAAAAAAAAAAAGAAAAAAAATCAAAATGTCCATCAACTTGTAATTCCTATTTAGAAACTTGGAATGGGTTCAGGAAGTGACGTCAAATCAACAACATAAACAGTAAACGCAGATTCAGCCTTAAGGCTTGGAATAAAAAATAAATAAATAAAAACGTTATTCTCGACTGTATATATACAAGTTTTGGCTTTAGATCCATCAACATACAGACATGTTCGCTTGTTCAATCTCAAACACGGACACTACAGTTACATATTTTACTCCTCAAAATAGTTATCACTCATCACAGACAGCTGTTAGCTTGTAACAAAAGATGAACATCTGTGTTTTTTCCCCTCCACTGTATAGCTTGAACAAATGAAAAAAGGCTGAAAATGATATACGTAATTCAGAGTTCCGACTTCCCGCTTGCAATGAGAGTCCAATGCAGCGTTTTGTAAATGTTCGTTAGTGTTTGACAATCTCCACCTTCACATACCAATTTCTCAAAGTACACTCCATTTCTTTTATCTTGCATGCTCCCTCACTTGCTCCCTAAAGTCAGTGAGTGGTTAAAAAAAAAAAAGTAGTGTTATCGGGACACCCTTGTAGCCTTGACGGGCCGCCTGTTCTGTACATCTGTGCAAAGTTTTGAAAGGGCAGCAATCTTAAATGCTTTTATGTCCACTGTTTAATGTCTGTTATGAAAACACAAATACAGGTAGTCCTCAAGTTACTATGGAGATGCGTTCCGCTCTACCCATTGTAAGTGGAAAATATTGTATGTCAAACCACTGCTTAGCCTAGCTTAGCCTAATTTAGGTATCTCAGGCTAGCTTAGGCCAGTGTTTCTCAACCTTTTCTAGGTTGCAGCACCCTTTCCATGATTCAAAAATCTCAAGGCACCCCAAACTTAAAATTTTGTGAGACCGGGGGTGGGGGGGGAGATGGGATGCCATTTCTGCGGCATCCCTGAGGATGCCAGACGGCACCCCGGTTGAGAAACACTGGCTTAGGCTACCTTAGCCTAGCCTACCGAGGAGTCTTTTCCTGTAGGAGACATGCTGGGCATTTAGAAGACATGCTTTGAAATTAAAAATAGTTCTTGAAGCACACAAAAAAACATGCAGTAATGCACTGTACAGTACACCGATACACAAGGTAACTCCATGAGTTGTGGGAGAGAGTGAGGCATCACGCAAGGCGAGTGAAGCGTACATCCGGGTGTCGTCAGCGTACGTCACACAATGTTATGCTGGCCTATTTTTAAATTTTACAATTTTTAGCACATCGCAAAAGATCATCGTAACTTTGAAAAATCGTAAGTCGGACCATCGTAACGTAATAGGGGAGCACCTGTATACAATTATACAGTATACAATTAACCTATAGTTAAATGTTGACCTCGACACGTTCGAGACATGCACCTGCACTCTGTACAAAATGACACCTCTGTTTATGCTAATTCGGCTTCCAACTAGTACTTTCAACATGTGTAGGTGTCAACGGGGTGGGGGTAGGGGGGTTCCCTTCTGCAAAGTCCGCTCTCCCATGTAGACTTGCAGCACACCTCTAGCCAAGGGGTGATTTCAGTGAATATCAACCCTCGGTCCCTCATCGCTTAAGGCTGAGGTGTCCAGTTTCAGTTCAACCCAACAGAAGCCAAATCTGAGTCTACTGAAAGCCAAGCTCAGCTGATTAAACTAGTGGAATCGGGTGTGGCCCATGCTTGGCTTGAACGAAAACCTGCACCCCCAACGGGCCTTTGCGGATAAGATTGGACGTCCCTGGCCTAAGGTATTGGGACAGCACTTCAACATCTGGATTCTGAAGAACATCCAGGTCGTGAGGGAGTGAGGGGAGGGAGCGATGAAAATATGGGTAATGGAGCACAGCCTTGGACAGTTCCAGGTTCCCAAATCGACATTTCTAGCTTTTGGATCATAAAAAAAAAACCTCAACAACTGACGGATGACAAGTTGAAGGAAAAACATGGCTCTGGTTGGGTCACTTCTACATATCATTACAAAGTATTTTGGGCTAATCACTTTTATTCTATCCGGAGTGACATTTTTCTGTCCTTCCTGAATTACGATGCAGGTTTACGCTGTAGCTAGATCAGCTAGCCGTCTACATTTTGTTGGTAATTCTTAATCTGTTCTATAAATCACCAAGAACATGATTGCGCAAACGTGGTCAGAAGCTGAAATCGCAACCACGACTAACGTGAGAAGCGATGTACATAACATATCTCGCTAACTTTGTGGTAGTAAGCTATTTGAGAAGCTGGAAAAGAAAAAAAAAAAATCCTATTGATCTACATGCTTATATTGTTGAAAATAAAGGTAAATGTGTAGAGAGCCATTTTTAATAGACTTTAAATGGTTTACTCACTTGGAGATGATGCGCCCCAGCTCCAGCAAACACAGACACACTTGCCGAGGGTTCTTATGTAGAACTGAAAAGGAGAAAAATAACAGATTTTTGTTCAATGGCTGCGTTAATGACCGACATGCAAAGCGATTTAGCCGAAGGGTAACTCAAGATTTACACGACGGCAGAACACTCCATTTACACTGCCAAATTAGCAAAAAAGGAAATAAATAAATAAATCATACTTTTGGACTATTTGTGCATCATTTCCACTTAAGAACTGATTAACACTCAGGATGAGGAGTATGCGGAGGTGATTACCAAATTTCCCAGAGGAACCTTCCGGAGGGATTAATGAAGATCTATCTATCTATCTATCTTCGAATTAGTGGTGTAGAAAGATCAACAGCATGGTAGCTGCTCCACAGGAGCACATCAAGCACTCATCAGGGATAGGTGGTCAAATTCTATATCTACAGGTCAGACCAGGTTTGGTAGTGGTGTCCATCCTACACAAGCCAGTTATAATCTCGGTTTAAAGTCGCACACAATTGTACAACTGTGTACAGACACGACAGCAAAACTGTTTGGTGGGTCTGTTAGTAGACCATGTTGACTCGTCCAGAGGTCTTGCACGTGTCTACTCCAAAACAATAGCGTATAGCTGTTTTATGATCATTTGGGGGGGGGGGGGGGG
>JAQMCW010000012.1:19123336-19137162 GCA_030068335.1 Chrysichthys cranchii
AGATGAGTGACACACACACTAACAGTATATACTAGCGTGGAAGCCACAATCCTGCAGTGAGTGAGAGAGAGAAGTTGGGAACATGTGAGGCTCGGCAGACAAATACTACTCATATTGCTAAACCTCGCTCGTTAACCAAGTCAAAATTTATTACAAATTTTTGCTCGTCTTGCGATAAACCCGCAGACCAAGTTACTCGCAATCCAAGGATCCATTGTGTGTGTGTGTGTGTATATATATATATAAACACAAAGGAAGTCCTCAGGTTACGATGGAGAAGTGCTCTGATATCCCCATCGTGAGGGGAAAACATCGTATGTCGAACCACTGCTTAGCCTAGCTTAGGTAGCTTAGCCTACCCTACCCAGGAGTCTTTTCCTGTAGGAGACATGCTGGGCGTTTAGAAGACATGCTTTTGAATTAAAATTAGGTCTTGAAGCACACAAAAAACAGGCAGTAACGCACTGTACAGTACACCGATACACAAGGGAACCCTACGAGTTGCGGAAGAGAGTGAGGCATCACGCGAGGCGAGTGACGCATACATCCGTGTGTGTGTGTGTGTGTGTGTATATATATATATATATATATATAAATATATATATATAAATATATAAATAAAACACTGAACATGCAGCTCATAACGATTAACACGAATGTGGACTTAATATGCTAGCTGAGAAGGCGGGGTTAAAGTGCCATGGGGCGTGTCTATGAAGTGACCGACAGGAGGCGTGTCCACACCCAAATCAGCATGCCGGCCCGGTCCGGACACTTCCCCAGCAGGTTTCCTCCACCGTGTACCCCTTTCCTCCTGCGCCCATGCCTTAAACTAGTACTTTATCATCATTTCTCCATCCTTAGCCCGTTATCTGTCCTCACAGGGCACAAACCCGAACGCATACTGCCCCTTTAAACGTCAGACAATCCCCCATCAGTCCCCAGGACAAACCCAACCCTCCACACGTGTGTCCAAAACTCCCAGGAGGAACATCTAACTCCTGTCACCACGGCGGTTCGAGAGGCGCCCGGAGCCTGAACGTGACCCGGGGCGACTCTCAAACCACTCTGTGGGGAACCTGTAGTGCACTCGGTGGTCGTGCGGACCCCACGGTGTGTAGGGCACTTCTATAGGGAGCGCTCAGCAATTGAGGTTTGAACCCCCAAGGCAAGCTTTTGTCCACCAGGCAGGCAGCCCGCTCTGGAGCTATACAGGAAGTTCAGAGTGTTGATAAATGCAGCAATGGAGTCAGGTTTGGACTGTGAGGAGGCACTGCGGGTCCCTTAGTACATTAGCTAACACGGCTAGCGAGCTAAGCGGCTAAAGTGCGTGTCACTCTCTCTTCGTCCGGCTCACACACACACACACACACACTGTTTCTCTCTGAGCACTTTATTGTGCTTTCTCTTACCGGCGGTGGTGTTACACACCAGTGTAACTTGTCCTTCCAGCGCCTCTTTCAGCATGTTTGCTGCCTCACACGCCACCATAAGAGACAGGAGTTATATCAGCGTTATTACTGCTCCGCGGTGCCGGGAAGTGCTCGCCTCCCACATGGGCCTGTTGCTGCAGCTGTCCCACACTCACAGGCGGTCTACCGGCCAGGCGCCGTGTCACACCGCTTCCCTTCCGGACACGCGCGGGGCTCGGAACATTGGTTCCGCTTCGGAAATACTGCAGTCGTAAGTCATAATTTCATTAAAACAAAAAGAAAAGAAAAGGAACAAAATAAATAAATAAGCAAATAACCAATTTCACACTGAAAACCCAAGGAATACACCCTTTCGACTCGGAATTCCTACTCGTGAACGCCCAAAGCCCCAAGTGACGTCAAACCAACATGGCCACTCACAACATCAAGAGGACACCCAGCACCTTCAAATGAGTGACAGTGGACTGTAGTGTACTGTACTGTACACACAAGCTTTTACATCAGTCAGCACACAGGCTTATTCACTTATTCACATCTATAACACGGACTCTATAGGTTACAGTTGTTTTGTTTCCCCCGAGAAGAGCATGGACTCCATTTGGTTTCTTCCTCATGACCTGTCGGCGACACACAAAATTAATCTAATTGAATTTTAATTTTGTTTATATATATTAACCCTAGGACACCCCAGGGTCATACTTGACCCTAACTTTTATTTCACCCGTATATTCAACCTACTCATTGGTTGGTGGACATTAGGGGGCATCCCAAGACGTCTCATAAGGACCATTTCGTAACGTAGTAGGAAAGGGTTAATTAAAAAAAAAAAACACTAGTTTTTGGGTTTACTTAGTCTGTATCCTCATTTTAGCCCATGGGGATATTTTTCCTATTATGATAAGGTGGTTTGGGTTTTCCTGGGTTGGTACCATGGTTAGCACTGTCACCTCACACCTAGAAGGGTCTGGGTTCAAACCTGCTGGTTGACCGGGGCCTTTCTGTGCTGAGTTTGCAGGCCCTCCTCGTGCCTGCGTGGATTTCCTCCAGACACTCCGGTTTCCTCCAACAGTCCAAAGATGTGCAGATTAGGCAACTGGTTACTCTAAACTGCCCGTGCTGAATGCCATATTTACAGTATTTGTTCTCCATGAAATGAAAATTATATTATATTATATTATGTTATATTAACCACAAACAGCCACACTAATAATGAATAAACACTAATGATACAGCCTAAAATTACAGAATAGACTGAGAGACCAACTAAAAATTCAATGAAAAACATGATAATTAATAAATTAAACTTTTTTTAATTTTTTTTTTTTATGTAGGCCTACATCAGATTAGGTTCATTCACCAAACTGTACTCAGTTCAGTACATTGAATTATTCTTGTGCCTCAAATGTCTTAAGCCTGCACTTAGATTTCAGCTGAGGTTAGGCCCACAACTATTATTAATAGAAACATAATATTCTGAATTTATTCTTCATTTGAACTTCCCATTTGATGTTTACTTTGATTGATTGATTTCCCTATGCTATGGTTCTGGTGTAAATAAGTATGGGCTTACAAACCATACACAGAGTGTATAGCAGAGTGTGTAATATCTGCAGCCTTTAGAGTAAAGTGGCAAATTACCATTTTTTTTTTTAAATTCATCAGTAACAAAGCATATGAAACATTTAACATTATTCATTTAAACTAATTCCTACACTGGTTCATGATTCTTTATTTATTGGACAGTTCTTGGCATGTTGATTTCCTATTGTAAAGTGTTACCATTCAAGCTGTAGACATATAAGTTAAGTGAGCTAAGAGACATATAGTGAGACGATATGTGAACTGTAACAGGCATACAGTCCTAGTAAAATGCTTTTATTGAAATCATAAGCAAGGTTTGTTTTCAGTCTCTTCCCTAAAATAGATTGAATACCTTAAGGTTCTCAACAATTTCTGTATATGATGCGTTTTTAAATGTGCTATATGAAGTCATATATTAAATTTACAATTTAATATAAAATTATATATTACAATTTTTCAAAGTATGACTGAACTGCTATTACATATACAGTGGAGATCAAAATTAGAGAACAACCAACAATTTCCTAAATTTCGAGGTCACTACGTAGTCCTATGAGGAAATGATCCAAACAGGAGTAAAAGAGCAGGATTTTAACCATATGTCATGATTTACATACATTCAGAAGCGCAGGATAAGAAACTTAAATGAGAGATTTGAAAAAGAAACTGATCAAAATTAGAGAACACTTTTTGGATCATTTCCACATAGAACTATGTAGTGACCTTGACATTTAGGAAATTGTAGGTTGTTCTCTAATTTCGATCTACAGTGTATCCAAAATATCAGGATTGATCAGTGTGAGTACTCTGTCCTCTTTCTTTCTTTATATTAGCATCTCTCCATATCTCAGTAAGTTCCCTGACTGTCCTCTTCCTTTGTCACTTTGTCACTCTTCCATCAATCTCTTTTTTCTTTTTGTAGATATTCATCTCTTATTTTGGGATCTCCATTACTGTGTTCTCAACATTGCATCCCCTGAGAAATTCAACAATTTCCTATAAATTCATTTTTTGGCATATGTTACACTACTTAAATGAAACTGAATATTTGATTTTGCACAACTCCCAGAATGATTCATTCTTCTAAAGAGCCTGAAGTTGTAAAATCCTGCACCTCCTGCTAGTCTCTTAATCATCAGGTTACAGCAGAGGATGAGACACAGCGATATGTCAGTACGGTGACCCAAAAGAGACCAATCAGTGGCTGTAATTCTTTTATTTAAGTTCTTCCTTATAAACAAGACGATCTGCAGTGAGATTTAAATATCCCTCAGTACATCGTCACACAAAGGAACAAAGAAAGTGTTAAACAAACGGCACTAAGAGAAAGATGAGTCAACATCGTCTGAGCTCAAGTACGTCCCAATAACGGACCTCGGAAAACGAGTTACCTTCATAAACGTAAACCAAAAGTTCCAGCACACCACATTTACCTCCAACGGGACCATCTCCAGTTCTTATCTGAAATGTTGTAAATTACCCTATAAATACCAAGCACTGCCTTCACTGTGATAATACTCAAGATTTTCATGGGGCTCACGCATATTTTTTCTTCTCGTTTTCTTTCTGGCTACACTACACAAGCCTGACGTGAGAATGTTGTTCATCCACAATGAAAGCCAATGAGAAAACGTCTGCATCCCATCATTCATGTAAATTCCTTCATCATCCGTGTAGACCTGTGACTGAGTGGAGGATCACCAGGGCTGTTTCCTTCTGAAACTTTTTAACAGGGACCTTTTCTAGGTTACACACAAGGACGACTTTGCAATTTGTGCAAGGAAATGAGAAATGGGAAAACTCCATTAGTTCCGCCCTGGAAATCCGTCCTGGCAGCCCGGAACGACTGGAAGTTCGTTAAGAGTTTAATCTCTCATATCCCTGAAAGGTTGGCACTAGAGAGGCATTTTTACATTCACAAGCATGACAGGTTCATATACTAAATGAGTGCGCGCACACACACACACACACACACACAGAGGATAGTTTCATTTACTTGATATACAATACAATGCTCAGAGTGAGTGTTTGTTTACCGTAACTAAAATAAAAGAATTCAGTCGATCAAGTTGAAGTGTTGGATTTAGCAGCATTATTCAAGTATGGGTTAAAGACGCACCGAAATCTCAGTCACGCTGAAAACCTGTCAAGAATAGTCACAAGAAAGGCTGAAAAATGGACTAAAAAGCTCTGCAGTGTACATGGGAAATAATCGGAATCACATACAGAGAGGCTGGGGGAAAAGTCACCGTCCCCTTTGCCCTCCTAGGGGTCAGGGTTCGGGTCAGTAATCAGTAATCACTGACACGGATTTCTAACGACCCTGGACTAAATATTAAACATGGCCTTGAGCTTGTAGGTGTAATTGTTTAACTTCAAACTTCGGTGCTTGTTTGCAGTGACCTGAGGTCACACTATAGGAAAACACCGCAAGATACGAAACGTGTAGGCAAATCATTACCTGTTCTGATTTGCCCTATTTTTCTGCCCCACACGTACATATGGTCAGAACTCACACACGTAGCCAACCAAACAGCACCAGGTCGTCATCATTTCCAAAATAAAATATTGTTCATCAGTGCTTTTTTCCCCCTCAGAAATGAAAATAAATAAATAAATAAACAAATTTTAGAAAATCAAATCAACTATGTATGCAATAGTGAAATATAATAATAATAATAATAATAATAATAATAATATTAATAATAATAATAAAAATAAAAGAAAGAGAATTAACGAAGTTTTAGGCTTAGGGCTGTCCTAAGTTTAGGTTTCAGGTTCCAGTCATTTATTTCGGTGCATCAGGAGGAAATCTGGATAGTTCTGAAATGAAAAACTCCAATAAGATATTCAAACCTCTGGACAACGTTGAGCAGAGGGACATGAACGTCACAAAGGGGCGGTGCATTGACCACACCCAAGCACGTCGTCCCTAACGCACGTCACTCGTCCGCGTCTGAACGGTGATGTCACGGGACCAGAGTTTGATCTGGACTTGATTCGATTTTTTTTTTCCTTCTTCTTCTTCTTTTTTTTTGTTAAAATCACAAAGAATCAAAAATACAGAAAGAAAACAGTAATAGTCATAGAAAAGATTTCGGCAAAAGTGAATACATTTGTTTTCCACTTCAAAACCTTGACAATAATGTTCAGTTTTGCAGAATATTTACAAAAAAAGGGTTTCGTCGCTCCAAATGGCTCCCGTCAGAGAAAAGAGAGATCAAATTTACATTTTCGAGTTTGAATTATAAGACGTCTGCTACGGACATAAAATTTGCTACTTGGACAGCTTTGTCGGTTAAGACAAGCAGGTGCGGATTTTAGTCGTTTGCTAACTGGCGTTCATGCGCTCTTGTTACTTGTTAGCCTCAGTGTGTTAGTGCGTATCTAGCCGAATGGAGCAAAATTTGCTCTCCAAACACATCTTGGCTGATTTCCTACGTTTGAAACGTGGGAAACTCCAAGGCCAGGACATGACTGTTCCTTGAACGATGCCGTAAAAATATAAAATCAGACCCAACACTCAGCATTCTTTCACCACGCAACGATATCACGCACAATATTTTTAGACGCGTCATCCAGTTAAAATCTGTACTCACACACTCCAGACTAGAGTTAAAGGGCTAGCGCTTAAAGGGATGTTTCGTTTCATTAAAAGGAGGTTTTCTTTCAAGTGAATTTTACTGGATCGGCGTAGAAAGAAAGACTTGCAAGGGCAAAGTTCAGGGAACAGAACCGGGAAGTGACGGTTTTTCACTTCTCACCCATTTAAAGGTGCAGTTCGTAGTGTTTAAAAGTGTCCCTTGAACTGTAATATTCATGGTATAGCAAAGATATCTTGGAAAAAGTGTGAGGGACAACGTTGCTATGCAATATATGTGTCTAGTTTCTTCATTTCAAGCTTCCACTTGCAGAATTGCACTTCACTCACAGCCAGAAGCGAGCTCCTTACTTAGCTCTGTCCCTTTTCCTTAAACGCAGAAGGCATTTCAACAAAAAAATCGCGCCGGGGGGTTGCGTTCTCCGGAGTGAGACAAAGTTTGCGCAGCGTTTTCATCTACGTCGTAATCAACCTTGCAAACAGGACAGGATGATAAAAAGTACAAACGGCTCCTTTAAAACACCAGGCACCAATTCCGAAGAACGATTCCAATAATCCCCGGGATGTGCAGGGGTCATCTGGGGATCTGAGGTAACGCGAATTCAGTTTTTAAATTCGATCTGCGGAAGCCGACAGGCGTGGGGTGTGATTCGAAGCCATAGTGATGGCAAAAATAAAAGCAACCGTCAAATCTGTCAAAACAAAATGTTAAAAAAATACACATTACATTTTTAAGGCATTTTTTTCCACCAAGTCCTTTGCAGCAAAAGCACTTTTTAAAAATCCTGGACGATCCAGGTGTCCAGGAACACGTCCATGTGTGTGTGTGTGTGTGTGTGTGTGTGTACAGATCCAGGGATTAGAGCCTGGAAGGAATGCATGTGAGGAAGAAAAAAGTTCAGGGCAAGCAGTCCTATCTGCATGCTGCAGCGCGAGGCGTGTTATCATTCGGAGGTGGAGGAGGCAGGAGGATGTTGCCGTTGTCGGTGTTGGAGCAGCTGAGCTGAAGGTGTCTCAGGTACTCTGCATGGACAGGCTTGTGGCTCTGCAGGATCTTTATAGCCTCTTCCACCGGGAACCACTCTCGTTTTCGACCTGCAGAGGGAGACACAGCACACGGCAGAACGTAAACCCGCGTCACCAGTGCAAAGGGGGTTGGTCTGGCGGTTGGAAAAGCGCTGGCAGCGGGCTGGGGAACGCTTCACGTCAGAGCGCTGCCAAAAAAAAAAGCACGTCAGGTTTGTTTCCATGACGACAATACCTGAATGACATATCAAGACGAACCAAACACACATGTTCGTGAGGGAAATCTACATTACTGACTGTCCAAGTCACAGTTTTGAGGATGTACGCTTTTCTGTAGGTCGCAAACAGAGTGATTCCAAGTTCCGCCTTTCTTTCCGTGCTGTTTAATAACCAAGTGCGGTTGAAATTCACAGCAAATGGCGGACCGTTCACTTACAGCAAGCGTGCACATGAAATCTGTACGCTTAACGCTCACCCCGAGTGCAAAGTCTGTTAAAGAGGTCAAAGCTACACGGAGTTGCGCAGACTTACCGATTGTTACAGAGTCTTCCCATGCTTCCAGGGTCTCCGTCACGGTCAGGACGTAGACGTACGTGCGATGCTTCCTGTCCTGATTATGCTGCAAAAAAAAAAAAAAAAATTCTTTTTATTATTATTATTATTATTATTATTATTATTATTATTATTATTATTAGAGTGAAATGTCTTCTCAGAGAAGAACATATCATGCGTCCTTGAGTAAACCTCATACGCATGGGCTAATGAGAAAGGAAAGTTATAAAGGTCAGAACATTGGGTAAACTGTAAATACCAAGAGCAGAGGCTCACCTCAAACACACCCAGGAGGCGACCCAGTTTCCCCTTCACTCCAGCCTAGAATGAAAAGATTCCCGTCTGAGAGCTACGAACAAGTCACATGAAAAGAACAACATGCGACATCCAAGTGCTTTCTAACAGCCTCTATTTTAGAACTTTTTTTGTTGTTGTTGTTTTTGCCCGATTGCCGCGTGTGGCCGGTGTGTCGGTGAAAGTTACAGAGATGGTTTCTCTAAAACGTCGGGATCAGATCAGGGTCGGATTTCAGCAGACACTCCGGCATTGTTTCAGCAGCGCTAAGCCCCTAACATATCAACATACTGTCACATTATTTCTCAAGGAAAACAATCCAATGTTACATACCGGTGATGGGCAAAAGTATGTGAACGCCTAGGAATAGCAGTTAACTTGAAGGTGAAATCAGAGTCGGGTGTTTTGAATGAATGGGATGACAATCAGGTGATGAATTGGAGCCCTGTTTGAGTTCAAACACAGAGATCTTCACAACACATGTCTGTGGACGTGCGTGAGCAATGGAGATTTCTGAGGACCTCAGAAGAAAAGACTTGTTGATGCTCATCAGGCTGGAAAAAAGGCCACAGAACCATCTCTGAAGTGTTTGGACTCCAGCAACTCCGTCAGAAAGACCGATGAAGGAGATTCAAGATCATGGTTACTCCCTCCAGGAGTGGAGACCGACAAAACTCAGTCCAAGAGAAAGATGTGTAACAGTCCACATGTTCTCAAGGGAACTCAGGGGAACACCAAACAAACCTGGTGTGCATGCCAAGGAGAAAGCCACTGCTCTCAAATGGCCCCTTTTTACTACTATTGTTGTGGATACTACCTGGGAATTGGGAGCTTTTTTTTTTTGGCCTCACCTCCGTGAAGGTGCCAAGCAACCTGAGGAGATACCAAAAGGTGACGTGAAAATGCTCCAGACTCCTGATTGGTCAGAGAGCATCGTCACGATCACTCCGTCATCATTAAAGAACGCTGCTTCCTGTTTATTGTTTCCTAAAGATCACGTGGAGAAGCCAGAAGGCCACTGGGGGAAACCTTGTACATGGATGAGACCAAACTAGAACTTTTTGGGTTAATTGAGACACGTTATGTTTGGAGGGAAGGAGGGAAGGAAGGAAGGAAGGAAGGAAGGAAGGAAGAAAGAAGGACACTGCATTCCAACAAGAACCTTATCCCATCTGGGAAACACTGCCGTGGTGGTATCATAGAATCATGGTTTGGGTCAGTTTTGCTGTGTCTGCGAGCTCTACAGGAAAATGTCAGGCCATCTGTCCATGATCCGAACCTCAAGAGAAAGGCCGTCACGAAGCAAGAAACGACCCCAAAGCACACAAGGCGCTCTATCAAAGACCGGTTAAAGAAGAAGAAGGTGAATGTTTTGAAACACAAATCAAAGTCCTGACCTTAATCCTACAGAAACATTGTGTGAGCAGTTCGTGTGAAGTGAGGAAACCCACCAACATCCCCGAGCTGAAGCTGTTCTGTCCAGAGGAACAGGTTGAAACGCCTCCAAGGTGATGTGCAGGACGGATCACCAGCTACCGCACGTTTAGTTACGGTTATTGCTACACGGGGGCTCTGAAAGCAAGGGTTCACATACTTTTGCCTCTGATTTTTGTCTTATTTGTTTAACCGGGTTCTCTTTATCTACTTTTAGGACTTGTGTGAAAATCTGAAGATGTTTTGGGTCACGTGTGTGCAGAAAGGACATCGGAAATTCTACAGGGTTCACAGAAGTTCAAGCGCCATGGTATGGGCGATTCCTCGAAAGAGAGTGACTTACCTCTTCGTAAACCTCCCTCACCGCCGCGCCACATGGCTCTTCCTCTGGTTCCATTCCTCCCCCCGGAACGATCCACTGATCCGGATGACGACTGCTGCTCACCAGCAACACCTGCCGAACGAGTCCGCATGTTACTAGGGAACGCTTGACTGGAAAGACATAAGTGGAAAAGACTTGCTGGAAAGGACATGACGGGATTTTATGAACCTAAAAGAAATCCCTAACTTAGTCTAAGCTTAGTGGGTGAAAAACAACAGGGGGGTCCGTCCAGGCATGTACATGAAAGATAATATGATTTATATTAGGCATGCACTGTGTTGTATCATAATAATAATAATAATAATAATAATAGCAGTCATATCCAGGTACACAAAAAGTCATTCGCAGCTCGTGGGTTCAAAACCATTCCTTCCCTCCCCCTAGCTAGTTTGTTCCCGCTAACGCTAGTTTGACAGCAAAAATACACAACAATCTGAATTTCCATTCGTCTGAAGCCTGAACGACCGGAATTTTCCCTCTTCACGCCAAGCTGCCCAGCCATTATTTAAAGTACAAATCCGTCGCCTTCCTTTTGCGCCCGACGCACCCACGTAGTCCCGGCGTGAACTGGAAATGCGCCTGAAGTGCTGTTTATTGTAAACAAATAAGCAGACGTCACCCTAGACCTGACAAATCATTGCTCGCTCACTTTCACTCTCGCTCTCTCTCGCTCTCTGGAAAGTATGACGGTGATATGTTTTAGGAATTTGTTCTAGGTGTGGAAGGAGTAATGAAAAACAAGCCGTCCTATGAGAAATACCGCATGAACATGAAGTGAGAAGGTGCGCATGCAGGAACATGGGCGGAGAAGGTGCTCGGGGTCGGATCTCCACTCAGTATGATCTCAGGCGTCAGGCGTTTCTCCCCGTAATGGGATTGTGTGATTGATGCTCATCTAGGCACACAAGCTTTTACACGCGCACACACATGCATACACACACACACACACGCATACGTGCTACCCATGTGCTTGCTTGTTCAATGCTGAGGTCAGGTCATGAGCTACCACCTGGCTTTCGTCCAGTCTGTTCCAGCCACGCGTGAGGTGATATTTACGGTTCAGCAAATACCTAGCAGAGTGCAGCAGATGGTGGGCAGTACACCATGACCTGACAGACATTTATACACATATACATGTTCAAGCATGTGTGTGTGTGGGGGGGGGGGGAGGGGAGTTCTGAGAGTAAAGGAATAATGAGTATGTCGCTTTGCCGACTCGAGTTTGTGAGTCGCTGTGGTGATTTCTTTAACCTACACTGAATCAGGTGAAAAAAAAAAAAAGCTGTCTTAAAACAACAGTGTGTGTGTGTGTGTGTATGAGTTTGTTATTAGCGCTAGCAGTGTTTTCCCCCATACTAACCCCAGAAGCCTCTTCTGATTTGCGTTGAAGAGGAATCTACAGTGGGGTCTTGACTTACGTGGGACTACGGCGCGACGTAACGCGATTTCGCCATAAGTCGGAACTCACATACAGTATAATGTTAAAACAGTCTACTGCAGCACGCGGATCTCCAACTAGGTAACGAAAACGTACGGCGGTGAAAGTAGCCATGCACCTTGCAAAGACCTCACGCCGATTGGCTGACGTGGCGAACGACTCGGTTATGATTGGTCCGTACGTTCATGCTCAGGGTTTGTATGAACTCTGTCGGGTTTGGTTGAGAGGTCGATCCTGAGCGCCGCGTTCATTTAAATATCAGCACAGAGAGAATCCTGGAGCTCTGAGAGTGTCCGGGCAACCGGCGCCGCCAACAATAACAACAACAATGTAATGGATCATTAACAGCATGGATCCGTCTAGCAACCTAAAAATATTTTATAATTAAAAAAAAAAAGCGTAACTATAACTTGTACGTTTTTGTAGTAGATGTCTGAAATGTACACAAGTACCCATGTCCGGCGAATGTAAACAAAGCTGTCTTCCTCGTATAGCGCCGCGTGACGACGTATTCGTCCGCTCTGCTCGCCAACTAGTTCCCGTGCGAAATTTGTTTTAAGGTACTTCGGAATGATGGGACAAGACTTACTTAATAAATTTATGGGAGATGGCGACATAACCACAAAACGCCGTAGGTCGAGGATGCCGTAAACCGAGGACCTGCTGTACTTTGCCTGAGAGTGTGGGATTGATTATGTTTCTTGCGCCTCACTTAAAAACAAGTGGTGTTTTATGACAAATAGCCTACATGATTATTATTATTATTATTATTATTATTATTATTATTATTATTATTATTATTATTATTATACAGGCTGTTTAACGTATTGTTTGATGCAGGCATAGCTGAATCAGATACAAGCGTAAGGGTGAGATTATTTGGCAGGGCCAATTTTTTTTGGTTTTTTACGGTTTTACATGCCTTTCACCTTCACAGTACAGTAAAGGCACAGTACACTTAAGCCTTTATCGGGCGCTAATGGGAATATCTGGAAAGTCAAAATTTTACCTCTAGAGTGTTATCGAGGGATATTAAAATAGTAATAGGATAGTAAAGACTTTAGATTACAAGAATCTTTTTCATTCCTATGTTGAAAATCAAGGTCAATAGATTTACCATATATAGCTAGTGTAGGGTCAAGTTTTTCCAAAATATGTATATATACACTGTATATGAATAAATATAAGAAAAACACATATAAACTTAAAGGAATATTGATTTAGGATCCAATCCATGTGGTTCTACGACCTCACAGAGAGACATGAGGGGCATATTAGATGTCCGCTGGAGTCACCAAATATGGTTCTTCTCCGATAAAGAGCTAAAGCACGGGTTCGCAAACTTTATTTGCAGCCTGAGCTAGGTATAACTGCCCTCTCAGTACAATTATGTTTGATGAAATATTCAAATACAGGTAGTCCTCAAGTTATGATGGAGATGCGTTCCGATATGCCCATCGTAAGTGGAAAATATCGTATGTCGAACCACTGCTTAGCCTAGCTTAGCCTAGCCTACCGAGGAGTCTTTCCCTGTAGGAGACATGCCGGGGTGTTTAGAAGACATGCTTTTGAATTAAAATGATCTCTTGAAGCACACAAAAAAACATGCATGAACGCACTGTACAGTACACCGATACACACGGGAACTCCGTGAGTCGCGGGAGAGAGCGAGGCATCACGCAAGGCGAGTGACACGTACATCCGGGCATCGTCCGCATACCACCAGGTGTCATCCGTATTCTTCTAGGTGCCGTCCGTGTACGTCTGGGCATCATCCGAACTTGTCATACGCTATTACGCTGGTCTGCCGGCGATGCTTGCCCACAAATCTTAAATATTTTCCAAATGTTTTACAATTTTTTGCAGTTCACAATCGTCATCGGAACTTCAAAAAATCGTAACTAGGGGAGCACCGGTTTTAGATTTGCTATAAATACGGTGGAACATCTTGTTACGAACGCCTCCGACCACAAACAAATCGGTTCCCGACCACAAAATCTGCCAAAATTTTGCATCTGGTCACGACCACATAATCAGGTGGCGAACAAACACGGCCCCGGTTGTTTTCCCCTTCCGCTTCGTATG
>JAQMCW010000012.1:19204386-19215636 GCA_030068335.1 Chrysichthys cranchii
ATTGTTGAAATACACAGTCCTGAAAAAGGGACATTTCTTTTTTTGCTGAGTATATATATATATATATATATATATATACACACACATATGCGTGTATATTATACATTTATTTAGGATGTAAAAGGGAGGCCAATTTGGATGTCCGTTGGAGTGACCAAATATGGTTCTTTCCCCACTAAAATGTTAATGGAGAATACGTGCTGTATATAGATGAACAAAAACACATTAGGCACGAGGCAGAGTCTCAGTTCTAGATAAAAGAAATTATTATTCAGTAAGTGACATTTTGGACCCGATACAGTCAAATGTCCTGTTTATTTTTGTTCTGTGAGTGGAAATAGATCCCAGAGAAGCCAAATTCACGTTATATCATTTCACTAATTGACTAATTAACCCATGTTGATGTGTACATTTCTGTTAAAGGTGCTTCCGCTAAAATTGCCATCCATTCTTGTTTTTCCTCTTCATTTGATCATGAAGCTTTTCATTAACTTAAAAGTTAGATTTCTGAAAATGATCACTTGCCGTGTCCTCTGATGATTGTCGCTAACTCTACCATCGTAGCGATCAAACTTCCGAAGTGGCATTTTACATGCACGGCGCAGGCGAAGGGAGCGACATGCACTGTCAAGTGTCCCAGAGCGCTTATAGGAAGTATCGGCACTCTTGGAACGCCGCTCCACACATCAAGTGAGTTTACCGTCGTGACTGTTAGATAATGATTTTTACACCGTACGTATGTTTATATGGGGGTCTCAGCACTGTGCTCATCTTACGGATATGGTGGCCATCTTTATTGTTGTGTGTTTTATAAGAACCGTTTAGTGATAGGGGTCAGGGGACACCTGTTGGGCCCTTGAGTGAGGCCCTTAAATTGGCTCTGACCCTGACTTACTAACAATCTGGGAGAGAGACCAGAAGGTAAGACTTTCACTGTTCTGTGGTGTCTACGTGACAAACTATATCCGTCTTCAGCTCCTCATTCAGCTCCTTCCATGTTTTACTGAGGGAGCGACGCAAACACGCTCCTCCTCCGCGCAGGCGTCACGGCGACGCTGGGCGTTGATTGGTCCAGTGCTGTTGCTGTTGCAGCTGAGCGGTGGGCGGAGCGACGCGAAGTATATAAACGCAGCAGTCCCCCTTATTCAAGTAGTGTGAGCTCTGTGGCTTAGCGTGAGTGCCGTGTGGTGACGTCACCGCTGCACGAGAGGGTCCCTTGAACTGTGGGAGAAAAGAAAACAACAACAACAACAACAACAACAACACAAAGAGCTTTACTGGACAAATACATGCCCAGCGTAGGCCATAAAAGAGCAACAAACCATCCGCGGAAAACGGAGAGCCCAGCGGGGTTGGCGTTAATCAGTGGTGAAGGTGAAGCGCGCGACGCTGCGTGGTGGTCGAGTCCTCGATGCATCCCCTCTGCGCACGCGGAACCATGAAGCCCGAGATCAGCGCCGCGGTCGGTTTCCTGTCGAGGTTCCTGCGCGTGAAGGGACTTGTGAACGACCGACAGCTTCAGACGTTCAGTCAGATCCTCCAGGACATGATGGCAGGTGAGGGCAGAGAAAGTATCTTGTGTTGTCTCTTGTTGGTTGGGTTTCGTCTTTTGTTGTTTTTCCCCTTCACTCGGGTCACTGCTTGACAGAAAAGGACGTTCAAAAAAAGGCAACAAAAACAAACGAGAACGCGCGAGCGCGCGCGGGTGGGCGCGCGCGCGGCTTAGAGTGTGTTTTGTTTGTGAGAGAGAGAGAGAGCGAGCGAGCGAGCCCGGGTCTTTGTGTTCACAGCAGAGCCACATAGACGGAAACACACACACACACACACACACACACACACACACACACACGGGGCATAATGTCAGTGTTTCAGCTGTTTAAGTGTTGTATGTTTCGAGCGGCTCGTCATGTTTCTGTGGAGAACTGAAGGAAAAGTCGGAGAATTACATAATGTCCCTCTAAGCACACAAACCCGCCTTTATTCGTCCATTTAATTGTTTTTTTTTACACCTTGTGATAAGCATTTATATGCTTATATACCGTATACGTTTATATGTGTGTATATATTTATATATATGTATATACATGTGTGTGTGTGTGTGTGTGGGTGTATTCATCCCTGTGTTTACTGTTAGCATATAAAGCTAATGGTTTTCTGTGGAGAATAAAACATCTCGTGCGTGTGTGTATGTGTGTGTGGGGGGGTGATTTGGCCAAAATAAATCCGCATTATTACATTATTATTATCATTATTATTACTTCTGCTTCCGTTATTGTTATTGTTGTTGTTATTAGTGTTGTATAACGTTGTTCTTACGCCCGAAAGCCCCACAGTGTGGTGTTTATTCATAGTGAATGACCTCGGGTCCTCTCAGACTCAGGTCGGTTGTTTGTTTTGTTTTGTTTTGTTAGGGATTTATCCACGTTATGTCATGTTTTTCGACGTCTAGCTGAAATAGAGATAATCCAGGGACGTGGTCATGTTTGTGTTTCTTGGTCGTGTGTTTCGGTGGAACAGTTCAGGATGGTGATTTTGTCCTCCTGATGAGCTGCAGTGGTGTTTGTAAACAGCTGTTCTTGTCCTTCCGAGAGACAAAATGGCCGCAGCTGGAGGAGGAGAGGAGAGGGCTCGGATTCAGGCGTCACTGTTTAGATGTTTTTGGGGTTTGTTTTTGGTTTGTTACAGCAGGTGAATGAGCCTGAACGCTTGACATGTTCCTGATTGGTGTCAGGTCACCCAGAGATCCCTGAGAGCCCAGGAGCCGGGTGTTCACGTCCCCAAACCAAAGACTGATTCAGAATGAAAAAGTGGTTATATGCACAAATATATTAGTTATACTTATGTCAGGGGTATTTCGTTTTTTTTTTTGATTAACTGAGAAAAAAACATGGTTTGCAGAGTTTGTTTTTTTAAAAAACGTACTTTAAAAAGTTTAAAAAGAGTCATATTTGACATGAGGAGTTTTTCAGAGGACGGACGCTGTTCTCCGGGCGTCGTGTGGTACATGTCCGCAGGTTGCCTTACGCGTCTCTGAAGCCGAGCAGAGCTTGCTGTAATCTTCTGTTCGCTTCCTGAAACCCGATACCGTCTCAGATGTGAGGGGGGATGAAAATCCCGGTCTGTCCTGATAATAAAGCGAGCTTTTGTCGGATTGAAGTCTAACCTTGTCACATGATTCAAGCAAACACGGCACGGCACGGCACGCCACACATACACACAAGCAGGTCGAGGCCACCGAGCAGACGCAGTTTGTGCCCTCAGCTTGAAAGCGTATTCCTCATTGCCTTGGTGCACATGTTTCGGAGTACTGCGTGGAGCAGCCCGATGTCCCTCTGAGCACCGTTTTGGCGAGCAGCTGTCCGAGCCGAGACGGCGTCTCTTTAAGAGCGGGGCTCCTCCCCGACAGCTGCTCTGCCAGGGCTTGAACCTTTTGCTCTTGTTGTTCAGTGCCATCAATCGAGGACTTTGTGACGCACGGCCCAGGAGGGTGTTGTGCAATCAAATGGCCGTGTCACGTAGCCCCCGCGAGACGCCGCTGGCCGTTTATCGGTTTATCCTGCAATATTTTTTTCCCCTCCAATCATAAATACAATTGCACACAGACTTTGGCCTTTAGTTTCGCTGTAAAAACAGTGTAGACACAAACAAGCTGTAAATGAGTTTATGGTAAGGCTGGGCGATGATGTCACAGAAAGATGATATCACGATACACAGCGGCGTATCACAGACGTTGCTGCATTGAAACTTTTATTGATTAAGTCAAAAATACAAAATTGGAAGAATCCTTCAAACGTTTTTTTTTAAAGAGTAGGTTATTAGGTGTTATTAGGAATTAGGTGTTTTTCCCAAAACATTTAAAAGTATGTAAAACATATTTGGATACAAAGAAGATAATTTTATCACAATATTAATATTTTATCACCATATCACCCAGCCCTTATGAGCTATTTGCTATCTGGCAACTTTGGATCTATGTTTAAGACGTTTAATGTTATTTAAACATTTATTCTTTGCTCACAGTGGAGTTTTTCATTGCTCTATTTTGTCTTTGTTTCATATTAAAGTGCAGTAATTCTCAATGTGCAGTTAGACAGATGTATACAGACCGCACGAATGGATATCTAATATGTATATTTTTGCCCCCCCTTTTTTTGTTAATCTCCCGACAGAGCAATACAAGCACCACTGGTTTCCCGACCGGCCGTGTAAGGGCTCAGGCTACCGCTGCATCCGCATTAACCACAAGATGGACCCACTGGTGGGCCGGGCAGGTCAGCGCATCGGCCTGAGCACGCAGCAGCTCTACCTGCTGCTGCCCAGCGAGCTCACGCTGTGGGTCGACCCGTTCGAGGTGTCGTATCGCATCGGTGAGGACGGCTCCATCTGCGTTCTTTACGAGTCGCAGCCTGGCCCCGGCGCCAACGCGAGCACCGGCATCAACTCTTCCACCGGGTCCGGGGGCTCCGCTTCGTCCGTGCCGTCCATGCTGGATAGTCACATCAGCTGCAAGGAAGAACTGCTGGTGCTGGGGCGAACCAGCCCGGCGAAGCCCTACATGATGACCGTGTCCAGTTAAAGGAGCCATGGACAGTCGTGTCGGTGGTGGTGGGTTTTTGTTTTTTTTGTTTTTTTGTTTATAAATAAAGCAGAAAAGAGGAAAAAAACCATGAGAGAAGGAGAAAGAAAAGCAGAGGATGTAACCTAACGTTCAGATGATGGAAACCTCATAGGTTTAATTGCGTTCGTTGTTTATTTGTTTTGTTGTTTTTTTGTTTAGTTTAGTTTTTTTTTGGTTGTCTGTTCTTTTTTTTTGTGTTCAATGAATCAACCAGAGGCTCAGTCCCTGGGGCAGCTACGAAGACATGAGATATCACCCCTCCTTCTGGAGCGGACTGGTCAGCGCGGCCGGACAAGGGGCTTTTACTCGTGTCTATCAAACGGTGACTTTGCACTTTTGCTCTCTTTGTTCGTTCGTTTTCCGCTCCACCGCCACAAACGCGAACGTTGACATGATCGCAAACCAAAAACGGTTGCTCTGGAGCCCAGGTCCACGAAGCTGCACTGGTGCCGAGGGGCTGCCTCCAAGGGTCTGCTTTTATCCTGCTTGTGTTTTTAATTTTCTTTTGAGCGCTTCATGAGGCACTTTGTTTCTGTCTCCATCTCAGCCCCTGGGTTACTGCAACTGTTCTCCTCTCCTCCTGGGCTTCTGACCAACCCGAAGTTTAAACACACACGCACACACAAAGCCCTTGTCTTTTTGAGTTCTGTGGAAAAGCCCATGCCGTTCATGCTGCTGTCGCTCTGCCAGCTCCATAACAGAAACGTTGTCGCGTGTTTGTGTCACTTCTTACCAGGCCAGGGCCTCCATTTTGTCAGGGGTGGATCGGTGTCGAGTTTGGTGACGAGTCTCGTTCTGTGGCGCCAGCAGAAAGCCCCAACGTCAAACGCTCTTTTTCACATCGAGACGACGTGCAAAGGTCTTTTTTTTTCAATTGACAGAAAATGGATTATCGTCGCACATTTCTGTTCAGCAACGTTTTAGGTAAAAAAAACAAAAAACACCCAAAACAAAACAGGGACCGTAAACCAGTGTACCGTTTCAAAATGATTTTAATATCATAGTCAGTTTGGGAATCTGCCCCCGGGGTGGTTTTAACTTTCCAGTGCTTTCAAACCAAGACCAAGCTGTGCCAGAGTAGCTCTTAGCTCGTGTGTCGAGAGTGTTGACGATCCTGCACTTGTTGTTTGGAAGCTGTGTGTGTGTGTGTGCGCATATGTGTGTGTGTGTGCGCGTAAGAGAGACCGTGAAAGTAAGTGTCTTTCCAGGATACATGAAGATACCCATCACGTATTCAGTTTGAAGCCCACACCATCCCAAGGCTCGTCTGTCCCTCGGCTCCGCCTGTGCGCATCTCTGACGCCGTCTCTGTCTCCGCCCAGCCGGATCAGATTGGGTTGGGCCGGGCCCGCCGTCACACCCAGAGCTGGAGCGCACTCTTATGACATATCATCTCCTTCCTCAGGCTGGGTGCATGTTGTGGGGAGAGGGGGGGTCACAAACCACACCAGACCACCAGACCAGGGCAGCTAAAATCCCTCCCCCGATCCCCTCCCATCACCACATTACTCAACAAACAGCCGTGAGGAGAGGCCAGCCAGCACACACACACACACACACAAACACACACAGTGCGCTCCAGAGCCTTATTCTGAAAAAGAACGGTAGAGCTAACTGTCTTTGGGTCACGGTGCTGCCGGCCGATGGGTTCGTGAACGCGTGAGGTGGCACGTTGATGCACTATTCTCTGTCTCTTTCTCCGTCTCTCCCCATTAGGTCGTCTTTCTCGTAACAGTAGCACGCAGGCGCAAGCACTAATACGTTTCACTAATACTTCACGTCACAGGTTAGTAAAAGCACCTACTGAGGAGCCGCGCTCGCGCTCTCTGGACTATTTATTTAGATATTTTTTCGTTCTTCTTAACCAGCACTCCCCCTGAGTTCAGAGCCAAATCCGAATGTTTTTATCTTTTTGTTAATCTTGCAACTTAGAGCATCCCATGCACCATGTCACACACATATATATATATATATATATATATATATATACACACACACACACACACACACACACACACATCGAACGCGACGAACCTGTGCCGTGCCATCTTTGAGTTCTGCGCAAACAGGCTTCATGGCGACCTCGGATATCTTCGAGGGAAGAGCACATCGATAAAAATGCACTATGTTAAACAGCGTTGAAGTCACGTGACACTGAGATGTGAAAAAAAAAAACACAAAACAAAAAAACAAGAATCTCTCCGAGGAATGTATTGCCAAACTCAGGCCTCAGACGTTCACCGAAACGCTCACGTGTCAAGACGTGGAACGTGGAAGGGAATTTATTTCTTCTGTCTTTTGTTTTGTTTCCTTTGTTGCCAGCATTTTCAAAGTGGAGTCTAGTCATCGTCACTTTCGCATGCGGGGTGTTTTGCATCTCTGTAGAATGTATCGTATATCCGTGACAACGTTTCGTAGGACACCGTGACAGAAAGTGCCGATTGTTCCGATTCCATCACGTCCGCTCCTTTCGTATTTCACGTTTCAACGCAGGTCGCTCTTTCATGAACGAAGCCATTTGTGTCAGGAGTGTTGGCGAGGACCAAAGTTTCTTTTGGTACATTAATTGTTTCCATGCTCTGTGCCAATAGATTTATCCTTTGTCGTTTTTCTTTCCTTCTTTGTTTTTTTTTTTTTTTTTTACTTCTAAAAAAAATATACCCAGGAAAAAAAAAAAGTACTCAAGCTGAAACGATCACCATACAGTACACGTTGCATTGTGTTTTCATTTCTTTTTCTTTTTCTTTTCCTTGGGTATGTTTTGATGAACTGCTGTAAATTTGTACAGTTCATGTAAATTGATTGTGAGTTGTATAGATTTATATATTTTGGAGAAGAAAAAAAAAGGGTTTTTTTTTTCCTCCCCTGTAATAAAAGATTTCCTATCTTGGCAATGGTTCTCAGAAAGCCTGGTCTTCTTCTTTTTCTTCGTACTTCTCAGAAAGCAGGACCAAAGAGGAGAATGGGGGGTAAAACAAGATAAATAAATCGAGCAGCCGTGTTTTGGGTTAAACGCAGGAGAGGAAAGCGGTCCATTCTTCTCGGGCTGCGCGCTCAGGAAATAGCAGACGGCAGACGTGAAAACCACCAGGGGAAGATCGGGCTGAGGCGAGCAGCTCTGCAGCTGTTCCGTCCTGCCAAAAGGGGAACGGGCGTACACACACACACGCACACACACAGAGAGAACATGCAGTTCAGCCACCTGGCCCTGAACATAACACCTCATTATTATAGTTCTTTAACAGCATCACCTCTCTGTACCCTTTGTGTGTGTGTGTGTGTGTGTGTTACAGTTTTCCCTTCAGCACTGCACAACACTGCCTATACATAGATTATGTTTGAAATCTTTCCCCCGTCCCTCTGCACCAAGCAGACCGGCTGTGGAGGAAAAGGTGGGCTACGCTGCGGCGTTGCGAAGCGCTGACTCTTGTGAAAAGTATGCGGTTCAACGGAGCTCTGTTTTCATTCCTTCTGGTTTCTGAAGTTGCTTAGCGGCTGCCCCCGGAACAAAAATATTTCACTCAAACGGAGTAAAAGAAGTGCAACGGAAGAACAAGTTGAAAGCAGGTCGCAGACGGGTCGCTGACTAGCTTTAGGACGAAAGCTCGGTGGCTCGCGCGCTCCGAGTGCAGTGCGTTTGGGTCGGTTTTGAAAGCTAGCTGCGACCTCACTGTGCGTCAAAACCTCCACAAATGAATGGTTCCGAATCATGTCTTCGTTCCCGCGTCACACGTGATAGCTCTGGAGAAAATCCGCGTTATCTTTGTGCTGCCTGCGAGACGACTGAAGCCGTGTCCGGCTATGGATCCCTACACGATAATAGAATACAGAAACGGAATGAATCCGGCGAAAGAATTTCAATCATTGATCCCTTAACAGAACATCTTCGATTTCACATTACGGCTTAAGAGCCGTACCTGGGATGTCCCAGGATTGTTTTTGGAATACGCGTGGCTTTGAAAATGGATGGATGACTCTTTATGAATGAGGTGTCTTGGAAGTCGGAAGTCAGGATACACCAGGCTCAACGGCTTAAGTCGGAAATCCAATATGGACGCCTTCAGGAAAACCGCTTTTGTGCTGGCTCTTCTGTCCTTTAGCGGTGTTTTACCAGAAATCTAATCCAAATCTGTCCCTAATAATCTGATCTCACCCTATTAAACATAAGCTTCGAGTTTTAAACGGGAATTTCACCTCCCTTTGAGGACTTTTCTTTATGTGGGACGCGGTGGGGGAACCCATTAATTAGCATTAACACCACCTGAAAGCGACACGTTACGCGGTATTTAGCGCCTCAAAACCCCGTATCAACGTGAGCCCAGATAAAACTTGGACGGTGCTGTGTGTACGACTGATTAAATGACACAAAAACACATAGAAGTTTAATAACCAGGAGAAAACTACAGCCAGCTTTCACTTATGGTTCAGGCGGGGAGCGCCATTTTGGATTTTTAACTCGGCTCGCTGAGGAGCCCCCGATCTTTCCGAGTCAGAAATCCATCCGACTTTTCTGATATATCCGACTTGGAACTCGGAAATCCCAACTTCCGGGTACAAACGGGAGGCAGTTTTGGATAAGTGTATAAATATAAAATGTAAAACGAAACACGCTGACAACAGATAGAGGTTAATATTACAACAACGTTCAGCATGACTGAACCCCGAATGCTGATTCATTTCCCACCCCGTGTTCAACATCTGAGAGGCACGGCGAGCGCTTTAAATATTTTGAGCGCAATCCAACGCGCAGCTTTATGCCTGAACAGCAGTAAATACATTCAGGCCAGTGGTTTTGGGCGGATGTTGGCTGATGATGAAACTGCTCAGCGATGCGAGCCAGTTATTTTTTGCTGCTATGAAATCTGAAAAGCACAAAGCGACGCTGATGTTCGGTACGCAGGAGTCGGGTTAGGGTGTGCTCTGCGGCCCTGTACGAGCTTTGTTCATACACAAGACGCACAGCTCTGACTTCAAACCCTGCTGCTGTATCCTGTATCCTCCATGATCTTGGAACATCTCGGTCTGTGAGCAACGAGAAATAGCGTCTGCTTCTCATGCGTCGTCTCGTGTGTGGTTTTATCGAGGCATCAAGAGATTCCAAACAGATACCTTGGACCTAACGGGTTTCTCTGGCGTACTGGGAAACCCCGAGTGTGCAACGTGTGAACGTGCGTCTGCTCAGTAAACGAGAACCTCACCTATGTCTAACCCATACTGTGCATCAGGCCGCTCCTTTGCTGGAGGCCGTAGCGCAGCCGACACGCCTCTTTCAGCTTCTCAGCTGTTTCTGACCTGCCCCACTGTTTAGCATTCCGAGAGGAAAAGCCTGTCGAGCCTGTCTTAGGTCACTAAACCTTAACCCGCATTAATAAATTCCACTTTAAACATGGTTGGCGAGGTGCTGTGGCGAATATGCCAAATAACATGCTCCAGATCATGATGTGCATCCGTGCATTTAGAGGAAAGTCATCCCGGCCGTGGTGGGAACAGGAACGTCGGGATGCATCACACCACACCACACCACACCACGCCGCCGGGGTTTATTTTTGGATAACCGCCCGGACTGGAATGTGTTATTCCTTACATATCCACCCAAACGGCGTTCAGTGCGTGCTTCACAACGTGCGAGGATCCCACAGAGCGGGGCGTCACACGTGGACGGAAGTGCGCCGTCAAATCGGATGGATATGTCCAAAGTGTCTTTGTCACTGGAAGATTCTTCCGTTTTTAGAGTCACCGTTTATGTTTAGGGCCGTGTGACCTTTACAGCGACCTGACGTCGGCCACAGAGAGCCATTGTGGTGCTTTTTCTGTGCTTTTTTTGTTTTTTTAATAAGGAACTAGGGTTAGAAACTTCCATTAAAAAAAAACCCAATGGTGTTTTCTCTCTCTTGTCTGTCTCTCAGGCCAGTGGCTTGTGGTAAGTCAGAAAGGAAAATCCCAAAGAGGACAGAGAGAGAGAGAGAGAGAGAGAGAGAGAGAGAGAGAGCACCCATAAAGTCAACAGAAACCTTCTTTCTTTGCACCACGAGCTTCAACGCTGAAGCCTTCAGAACCCCATGAACAGGCTGCTTGATGTTCCAGGAAGCTAACCCTAACCCTAGCTTTACGTACAGCTTGATAAAGTGATGATAAATGCTAATGCAGAGAGTGCAGACGTGAGGGCGCTGAAACGGAACACGTGGTGGATTTAAAGCCCGCTGCTTGTAAACAAGAAGAGTCACACATGCGAGCGGAGACTGCAATGTTTCTGAGAACTGAGAGAAGTCAGCACTACAGCTGTTTCCTGTTTTCTGCTGAAGAGAACACCACAAACCTGAGAAACACACTCTCACACACACACACACACACACACACGCACACACGCGCACACACACACACACACACACACACACACACACACAAAGAGAATGAGAGATAGAGTGCTATCTTCCTGTTCTCCTTTATATCATCTCCGAACGTCTATAAGGGAGTCCTAATCAGGCACAGTCTCTAAGACAGCAGATAACACACACACACACACACACACACACACACACACACACACACACACACACACACACACACACACACACATGTCACATCCTCGGTATTGGTGAAATTAAAATACTCCCAAAGAAATCTGAACACTT
>JAQMCW010000012.1:19253742-19266754 GCA_030068335.1 Chrysichthys cranchii
AGTAACGGGAAGCTCAAGAGAGCCATGATATTATGTTCTTTACAAGTGTATGTAAACTTTTGACCACGACTGTATATGTGGGTTTTTCTGCCAAACCTTCAGTCCCCAGCTTGAATAGTGTTCATTAACGTGCTTTAAAACAATGTTTAGCGTAGAAAGGTCTCCGTTCTGTTGAAGGTTCAGCAAGATGAGGTATTTCTCAACCAATTTTTGCCAAAATTTCACCTCCGGCACCTTACTGACCACGGCACCAAACTACCCTGTGGCGCTTCATACCTGACTGGGCGTGACGGGTCACGTATCTGTCTCAGTCACTGAGCAAGCCAGAGGAGACAATGGCATGGGAAAACTCCCTGAGAGGACATGAGACATAGAGAAGGAAACCCGTCCTCGTGCTTTGTACCGCGTCTCCTCTCCGCACTGTGAGCAGCCATGTTGATGTACTGCCACGTGCCAAACTCTGGGGTTTTTTTTAAGAAGAGGAAATCCGAGCTGAGGAAGTGTTCTCGCAGTGGTGGTGTTCCACATTTGAGATGATAAAATCCGAGTTCTCACCTTTAATCGAACGCAGGAGGAATCGGGATAGGCCGTAGTGGACTAAGACCTTTGGACGCTGTAGTGTAGGAAGTGCATGGTTTCGGTTTGTGAAAGTCTGAGATATGAGCAGTAGCGGTGACCATCACTGAGCTGAGCTCCAGATCGAGACCTTATAAACTCGAAGCGATGTGATCAGGATGGACAGACGAGCGACACGTTAAAGGAGGTGGAAAAAGAGCACAGTGGGTCTGTTAGGTTCAGTCACTCTCTGTCACTTTAGAGAGACGAATCCGTGCAGATCAGTACAAAGTTCTCCTGAGTGATCGGCTGTGCCCTGACGGGACGTGTGTGTGTGTGTGTGTGTGTGTCTTTCTCTCTCAGCCCAACACAATGGATTAATGAATATGATAGTGATGTAAATCATTTCCCGGGACTTTCACACTCACCACTTATACCATTATGGATGATTTTGAAGTGACATGTTGGACAAATGGAGGGGATATCTGGAGGAAAAAAAATTGTCGTTCATCTTTCAGACACTTGCCGAAAATCCCCCCACACCCACTCACCCCAAACCCCATGGAAGCTGTTATGGTAGCTCAGTGTTGCATAATGCCGTATTAAAGCACTTCATATCGTTATGTTTGTCTTTTAAACGTCTCTGGAATATCCATGATCAGATCCAGGAGATATTAACGTGTTGTCTTTCTCAGAGAGAAGCTGGGGCAGAACGCCAGCGATGCGACCGAGGCGCCCAAAGGAAGGTGAGGCGACTGGCAGCTCGTGTGTGTGTGTGTGTGTGTGTGTGTGTGTGTGTGTAATGTGTGCTGAGATGCTTGAGTAAGTGGGCTTGTGGTTTGACTGTTTGAATCTGACCACTTCCTGTTCAAATGCCACTCGACTCGACTTTTTTCCCTGCTGCACTCTTCTTCTGAGACATAGCGCACAGAAACGTGCAACGGATCAACCTCCTACTCATACTTTAGATTTTTTTTTAAATCATAAGACTTTCACACTTTGCGTTATCACTATCTATCTATCTATCTATCTATCTATCTATTGCTTTTTGGTAAATCTTTATTTTTAGGGTGTGGCCTGTACACATGGCCTTTATGAAACGTTAAACTTTACCTGGATCTTTTATCACGCAAAGCTCAGCTGATCCAGACTGTCAGCATATTATTATTATTATTATTATTATTATTATTATTATTATTATTATTATTAAGCATTTGTGTTTATGAACACACAGTGGGTTCCTGTTTCAGTTCGAGGGCATTGAAATGATTCATTTTGCTGACAAACTTGAGTGAAGCTGTAATGGATTTGTATTCAAATGAAGCACTAGGATTGTTTTGTTGTTTAATTTTAGGGCATTTTGTGAGCGAGCTAGCTGGATTAATAGTAAATGGAAAGGAGCTTCTTGGGAAATGTTTCAATACTTAATTACAAAATAAATACCACGAAAAGGTACACACACAGGGCAGTTGCAATAGGCGTGTTTCTGCTGCAGATTTGCGCAAAGTGGAAGCGCTGTTTAAACAGAACTTTAAACAAAACACAATTGCAAATGGGCTACGGTTTTGTTTGTTCTTCTTCTTCTTCTTTTCTTCCCCCCACAAAGGTCAGGTTTCCATTTGCTCTTGTGATGTCCCGTGACTTCAATGCAAAAAGCGTGTTTCCATTTCAAATTTTGCAAACCGCTCATTTACCGAGCCGTTCAAGGAACCCCCCCGTGCAAGAGTAAAAACCTATTTTGCGATCTATGAGAAGTCTGTTCCCCCCAACCTCACACCCCCTTCCCCCAAAGTTCACGCTTCTCTTACTCGTTTTTTAGCAGCTCAGCAGAAACCCGGCTCGTCAACCCAGACCATCTCTTCCCTTTCACACGTAAAGCCGTGTAGCAATATATGGTGCTTCATAAGCAGTGGGAGGTTTCAGACAATTTCCTGCATTGCTTTGTAAACTTTTTTTTTTTTTTTTTAAATGACTAAGCCTGGTGTGATTCAGTGTTTGTGCAGGATTGTGATCGAAGAGTGAGACACCAGAGTGAGGTTCCTCCTCAGGGGGTGACCTGATGAGCTCTTGTCTTTATCTTGAGTAGTTTAAAAAAAAGATAAAGAAGCGCCAGCTCATTGATGAACCTTCACCAGGCCAGGAGTGTGTGCTGTTGATCGTTCCCACTGTCCGGACACGAACGAATGAATCGATTATCTTGCTCAGTGATCGGTGGCTTTTGGTTACCGGTCATCGTTTCAGTCGACTTTTCACTTCCGTCCTGTCAAGCGGTTTATCCGATTTTAAAAACAAAAACAAAGAAGAAGAAGAAAAGACCACTTTTGCTCTTAAATGGGTTGTCCTCCGATGTGATTTCAGCTTCTTATTTGACCTCACTGTTATGTCGTGTGCTTTGCTAGACCCGAGTGCCTGCTGTCGCACTGCATTGTGGGTCCGGCTCTCGTGTTGGACCCGGCGTTGCCCTCGAACGTCTCGGTGAAGGAGCTTTCGTCTAAATCAGGTGCTGTGTCCTCCACCAAGCAGCTCCTGCAGGTCGCCAAGCCGCTCCAGGCGTCCAGCAGCGTGTCCGTTCTGCTCTTCCATTCCCAGAGAGAAGGTCAGCGGTATCTGGATACACACTCACTCACACAAGCGCACCCACACTGGCTCTTGGTCATGTTGAATCATATTATGAACAATCAAGTTTTAAAATGCTAATCATAACATCCTGATGATGTTTCTTCTCCTTTTGCACTTATTTCGTGGGGGTGGATTACGTGTCCCGGTCGTGATGCGTGTTCGTGTAGTGTGCATGGAGGAGCAGCAGGCTGCTGATGTAGTGTTCATTTCTGCTTTCCTTCTCTTATCTAACGACCGGTGATTTTTCAGCCGGACTGCACGGCGTCGTGACTCACTCCCTGCCGTACCGCGCACACTGGCCCGTCTTCGTGGTTCACTCCCAGTAAAATTCCTGTGTAAATGTTTGAGCACGTGAAAGTGAACTAAAACCGACAAGTGTCAGTAACCTTGATGTGATCTACGTATTTGCGTGTGCAGGTGTAAGACGCAATGCGAGTTCCTGACACCGCTCATTCACATGTAGTGCCGCCCACGAAACTCGCCAAAAGGGAAAGCGCACCGAAAGCCGTGCGCTCACAATGAGCAAACGGGGTGACGAGTGGAAACGTGAAATGGAAATTATTTTCACTCGCTGCTAGGGGCGTAAAAATATTTAACAATGTACAGGGTGGGGGGTATTGAAAAAGTAGCCCCGCCTCCACACCGGCGCCGCGCCCTTTGGAGGAGGCCGTAGCCCCTTTCTGTCCGTCTGTCGCACAGACGTGGACAGCATCTGTTGGGCCTTTGGTTAAAGTCAATAAAAACTATTTATTTGCTCGTCCGTCTTATCTTCCTGTCGCCGGAGGCGGGTGACTTTTTCACGGCCCACGCTGTATCATATTTAATTATATGAAATATTATTTGAGTCAGTGTTCGAGTTACGATTTTGGGTTCACAATTTGACTTTCCAGTGATATTTTTGAGAAACAAATTAAAGGAAAGAAAGAAAGAAAAAAACTTTTCTTACCAAAAAACAAAGGGACATTAATTTTCCTATTCTTTGTCAACTTAAATATTGCTTTTGTCAAGTTAATTTTCTTAAGTACGGACAATAACTATTTGCAAACGTTTGGAGGAGGTTGGAGAAACATATAATAGCCTGTTAACAAAATTATTCCTTATGTTAAAAATAAAAAACCTTCATAACAAGTAGACATCGAGGTTTTTTTTTTTTTTTTAAATAAACATTTCTGAACGTGTGAAGTCGGTTGCCGTACAGCCTGACGATGATCACGGTTCCCTTTTTTATTTCCTCGTTTCATATTTATGGAAATTTGTACCATGATTTTTCATCGCACAGTATGTTATTACAATGTCATAATAAGTGAGTGTCGAATGCTTTACCTGAGGTGTTTGTGTAGGTACAGCTTATAGCTTTACACAGTGGGCGGTACGGTGGTGTGGTGGTTAGCCCTGTCGTCTCACAGCAAGAAGGTCCTGGGTTCGATCCCCGGGGTCGACCTGGGTGTCTTTCTGTGTGGAGTTTGCATGTTCTCCCCGTGTCCGTGTGGGTTTCCTCTGGGTACTCCGGTTTCCTCCCACAGTCCAAAGACATGCCCAGAGGGGATTAGGCAGATTGGCGACTCTAAATTGGTTGTAGGTGTGAATGTGAGTGTGAATGGTTGTCTGTCTCTGTGTGTCGCCCTGCGATGGATTGGTGACCTGCCCAGGGCGTAACCCCACCTCTGTCACCTGAAGTCAGCTGGGATTGGCTCCAGCTCCCCCCCACGACCCTGAACAGGATTAAGTGCCAGAAGGTGGGTGGGTGGGTGAGTGAGTGAGCGAGCGAGCTAGCTCTGTGCAGTCAGTATATTGCAGAAATAAACAGCACGTGTGAATTATGAATCAGGTTAGAGCTTCTGATCGGACCCAGGGGCCTCCTGACCGGTTCGTGCTTTTGGTTCTCATCTCCAGAACATGATTTGCTCTCCTTGAAAATTTATTTTACAGTGTGCGCACTAAGACCTGCTTTGGAATAATCCACTCATGATAACCAGACAGGCTTACCTGCGCGCGATCAGACCTGAACGTCGACATACCTTTTTATTCTTCTGTGCTTTTGTCTTGCTAGCGGATAAAGCTCACTCGGACGCCCCGAAGGACTTTCCGAAACACTCCGTCTCCAGAGCCTACCTGGTGAGAAATGTCGCTTTTCCTTTTAAAAGCAAATGCTTTTCTGAGTTTATAATTGTGTTTGCGAACCGCCCTGCCTGTTTGTGCAGCTTTGTAATGGCGCGTTCAGACGAATGAGAATTGAAATCGAGACTTGGTGGTGAATGGGCTTTCCTGAGGTGTAGCCTGCAGACTGAAGGAAGAGAAATCTGCAGACCGTTCGGATTTCCGCAGAGATCAGATCGACGCGGCGCGGCCTTCATGTCGGTTAGCTTCGGCTAGATAGCGATGGTGTTTTTTTTTCCATCCTGTAGGGGTGATGGGGTGATTTTAGGCCCAATTAGATTTTTAGGTCGTTAGCAGTGTGTAAGATTTTACAGCACAAGTGTTCAAAAGTCTGAATCGTTATACGTGTAGTTTAACTTGGCTGGTGCGTGCGGTTTATGAATGAGCTATGGAATATAGACGAAGAAACATGAGAGTCTTGTATGCGATCTGAGGCTTGACTTTTTATTTTTGCGATGGCGTGTTTTTTTCTTTAGTCATCACCACCGGTTTTCTGTTCTTGTTATCAGCACTAATGTTTTAAGGACTAATGTGGACTTTTTTTGACCTGCCGATCTGAAATATTTTTGAGGAGTCATGTCCGATATCGGATTGTTGTTGGGGGAAAAAACAAAACGCAGCTCTGTTCGGAGAAGTGCAGTTTCAGAAGTGAATATATTTCCATATGAAGAGATTTGAGTGTTTTCCTCCCTTGTTAGGATTCGTCTTATTATATTTATACTATATGTATAGGCAATATGTTTATTATATTTACATTTTTTTATTGTACATGTAAAGTGGCCTCCAGAATTATTGGCACCGCTTGTACGGTTAGGTAAAAAGGGTTGGGGAAAAAAATCCACCTTTTGGTGAAATAGCCGGGAATTACGGAGCGTGCGTTTTGGTTGGAAATAACTATTCCTTCATGAGAGATTTTTTTTCCCCCCTGAATAGATGTATTTCAATCAGAGGTTGGATTTTTCTCCTTTTTTTTCCCCCCTCGGTGTGGAAAGGTGGAACTCTTTCCTGAACTTTACATGGCGTTCCAGTAATTATGGAGGGCCCTGCCAGTGGTTTTTAGCGTGGAAAAGTTTAACTGTGAAGCGCTTTGGCTAAAACGTTTTAAAGATCAGTCATTTTTAACGATAACCTCAGCTGGTTTCGGTATGGGTACTGAACGAGAATAAGGGTTCTCTGTCCTGCGTGCGTTTTTGGACCTTGTAGGCATTCGTTCCAGCGCGTCCCAGAGTCTCCACACACATGGTGAAAAGAAGCAACTTTATGTACACACCGTCTTTTATATGGTTGGCATTTCTTTGTAGACGCCCCAGGAGTCGTCTCTCCCACTCTGGATGAACACAGTGTAATTGCTCTTCAGTGCGTTCCTCTGTGTGATCTTTGTGCTGTAGAACAATGAACACTCTCCATACGTTCTTCTTTTGTCAAGGGCATCCCAGCGTTCCTGGGACCCCCTGTGTGTACCCGGTGGAGTGCTCTGAACATGTGCTTTCCCCCTAGACGACAGATAAAGAGGCTCCAGGTGTGGTGAGGATTCAGACGCTGGCTTACCTGAGTGGCTTCCCGTCCTCGTTCAAAGACACTGAGCAGCTGAGGGTCAAGCTGCCGTCTGTGCTGACGGCCAAAACCAAGCAGGTGAGAACACTAGGGGTGGGGGGGGTGTCGGAGCGCTGTGCCCGAAAACGCCACACGGTGTCGCGTGAGAGCCGTGACGCGGCCGCTGCTTCCCAGAGTGTCGTCGAGTTTCTCAGGATCCTCCCTCCGCGACGCTGCCTTCAATCATTCACTGGCAGGGTAGAGTAGAATTACACTCGTACTGAACAACTATTTTCCCGTGTGTTACACCTTGGAAGTAGGATTATTTCAAGATTTATTCAGGGGTGAAATTAATAACGTGCCTGAACAAGGCCACTGTCCATGCCTGGATCCAGGGTCGTGGATGCGCTCGGAGTTTTTCTTTGACCGGACGTGTGCAGCGTCTTGTCTGTGTTTCGAGCGTAGCCATGCAGATCTCATGGTTATTACGGTGTAACTCAAGCTCATGCAGCTGTTTAGAATGGCACGACGCCCGCCCACACTCAGAAAGGGCATCATGGCTCGGCTCTGGCTCTCGCGCTCTCTCTCTCTCTCTGGCTCTCGCGCTCTCTCTCTCTCTCTCTGTCATTCACGCTCTTTCCATGGCTTTTTCCAGACTCTCATGCATATCTTTGTCTATCTGTCTGGCTCGGCCTCACCGTATTCGGTTCCTGGCTCCGGCTCGTAACTGGATGTCAGGAATAATAATGATGTGATGGTGCTTTCTCCTGTCTCGATGTGAAGGCGTAAAGCTATTGGGGGGTGTGTGTGTGTGTGTGTGTGTGTGTGTGTGTGTGATGAATGTATATACACACACTATGCTGAAACTAATGAGATCAGGGCCCGGTGTGTAACGCTTGGATGCAGTTCAAATTAGGTGGCTCGTCATGTCCGACACGTTCTCTTTATCTGGGCGCGGTGGACCTTTTAGCCGAGAAGAAGGTGACAAGCTGGAGAGAGAGAGAGAGGGACAGACATGGATGGTGTGTGTGTGTGTGTGTGAGAGGAGTGGTGAAAGGAAGAGTCTATCTATAGGACGTGTTAGACTGGCCACAATGTTGGTGAAAGCACTGCCTTGACCTCTGTCACCGACAATGATTTGTGCGACACGGAGTACGGCGTGATCGCTTTAATATTCTCACTTAAGTCAACATGTCAAGGTTGCGCTGGGGGGGAGGGGGTTTATTTAATGGCTCGGCTCATTAGATTTGCTTAATTCCGATGTGGCCGCTGGATCCACGTGATTGCATGGCGTTGCTTTGATGCGTTGTGTGTTCATCCAGCAGGATCTGGTTGTGTTCACCATAGCTGAGGGTCGAACCCAGATCGGTCAGCGCTGGGCTATACTGTACCAGCACACACACTCTAACTGTGATAAATGAATTCATCACTTGTAGTTCCTGTCAGTGCCGCCGTTCTCATGAGGCTTTATCGAGTAATTGGTTTACATGAACCCTTTAAGGGGCACTCGCTGAAACACTCGCCAAAACACTTGGAAACGCTAAGTTTCAACCCTGGAGTCTTATTGGAGGATGTTACAGGATTTTATATTACAAGAAAAAAATTTTTTTTTTTCATTTTTATGTTGAAAATCAAGGTCAGGAAAGTTAACGTATATGGCCAGTGTAGGGTCTCATTTGATTTCCAAAAAGTGTGTGTGCGCGCATATGTATGGATGTGTGTGTGTGTGAAAATTACATATAAACGGATTTTATTTTTAAAAGGAACGTTTATTTCGTAAGGGACGGTTCCATGTGGTTCTACGACCTCACTGAGAGACACGGGGCATTTTATTGTCCATCAAAGTTACAAAATACAGTTCTACACCCGATAAAATGCCAACACCGTAATAATTCAGTCAAGCATTTAGAAACTGAACTTCAGTATAGAATAAGGAAATAAATCAGATTTTGATAAGAAACTTATTATTATTATTATTATGTAAACTATCCTACATGTAAAATATTCTTAAATCCGTCTATGCACATGTTCCTTTTGTTTGTTTGGATTTTTGAGTGGAAAGCTCCGGAGGACGCGTATTGCATATTGGATCCTGCAACAATCGGCAAGTGTCGTAACTGGATCTGTAAAAGTAGTTTATTAACAGAACTGGAAAAGTTGACGTGTAATGTGGGACATGAATGTTCTTGTTTTTCTTTCGAAGGATCAACGCAAAAATATTTATCTGCATGATTTCTTTTCTTGCCAAGAAACCACAGAACAGCTTTTAGATAAAACAAATATTGCATCACCTGATGCTCAGAAATCGGCCCGGACAAGCATCGTGCCACATCTAGTCCGTTTTGTAGCAGTATATTTTAAGGTGTGATTTATATCCTGTGCTGTCTTCCATTTATACACACACCTCTTACTGTCCTTTTGAGGACCGTCCGATGATCATGAGTCACGCACCTAACTAATGCGATGCCTACACTTAAACCTAACTCGAACTTAACCCTCAGTAATGAAAAGGGAACTTTTGGGCACTTTTAACTTTTTCTTAGTTTTGTTTCAAAAACACTTTCCTTTGTGAGACCCATTCAGATGTCCTCACCGGGCCAAATCTGTCAGATCTCACTGTCCTCCAGAGGACGTTTGGTCCTCATAAAAGTATAAAACACATGTACACACACACACACACACACACACACACACACACACACACACACACACACACACACACATTGTGCCTGTCTGATGTGTTTGGCAGTCCAAATGTTCCTGGAAACAGAGTTACTGAGTAAAAGCTATAGATAGATTGGAGGCCTTCTGTGGTCCATTCTGTCTGTGAGGGATTTAATAAGGCATGTACAGAAGAACAACACCTGTCTGTGTGTGTGTGTGTGTGTGTGTGTGTGTGTGTGTGTGTGTGTGTGTGTGTGTGTGTGTGTGTGTGTGTGTGTGGAACAACATTATAAGGGGTGATGAATGACCCTGATCCTGTAAATGTGTTCTTCATTAGGGACCTTGATTTGGCGCCGGCAGTTAGAGGAGCACCCTAATCCAGAGGAGCTATTCCTGAAACCGAGGGCGAGCTTAGGTCTAACTGCAGATGTGGGCTAGTAGACAGATGTTCGGATTGGTTTTGGACTGCATGTGTGGTTTAATAATGTAATTTGAGATTCTCTGCATTATGGCAGGGCAGAGATCGTTCGGCCACGGTGCGATTGGATCTGCGGTCACCAGCTCCCTTCCTGGACATCTGCCATTCTGTAGGTTTGAACTCAAACCAAAATCTAGGGCACATCCTATAATTGATCATGAACTTCTGAAGGCCATGATGGGTGCGATTTATGGTTGGAGGCCAAGTCTTCAGGGAGGTAGATCTCCAGGAACAGGGTTTGTGACTAGTGGATTAGATGATGCGTAACAATCTTTATAATGATTGTTCGTTGCGTGTCTTCGAGCGTGATATCTTTGTGCTGCGTAAGTGGCTTGTGCGTTTCTGAAATGTAAACCGGTGCATTTTTCAAAGGCAATACGTTTAAATTCAAGCTCACCCAAAGGCCTGAAAATCACGGAGAGGTTCCTGATGTTCTTCATTGAATAATCTTGGGCCTGCCCTTGCCAAGAACGGTTTGCACTTTGTCGCCAAACAGTTTGATCGCTGAAGGTCCATTTGCTACGATAAAGTTAAACTCTAATGAATGCAGAAATGACTCTGACGCTCATGATCAAGTCCCAGTTAACCCAATTAGCACTTCTTGACTACGTGGCTTACCAGTTACAGGCGAGGCGTGATTTGTAACGGCACCATATGGTGCCACCCACATGACTCTGGTTCCTCTCAAGGTTTCAATGCAATTCAATGACGTTAATGTAAAAATGGATGAACAACTTAAAACCATGGTTTCATCTAATCATATTACCATTTCCTGCAAAGATTTCATTACGCTTTGCTGAGCTACATTAACGTTTAGAATGTAATAGTTTGTTTGCTCCAGCTTCAGCTCTACTCGGAGGCCAGCATCGCCCTCCTGCACCTGAACACAGCTCAGGACTTCACAGACCTCCAACAGCAGGCCAAGAAGAACCTGACCGTGGATGGCAAAGAGCTCACCGTCAGTCCCGTGTACCTGTTCTGGGATCTCAGTGCTGTCTCACAGGTAACGTCCTGAGTAATACACACCGTCTCGTAGACGTCAGTAATAAGCTCCACGTGTGTATGGAACACCCTGGAGTGCCTGCTGAGGTGTCTGAGTGATCCGCAGGTTACGTTACGTTATGTTCATGTCATCGTTGCTTTGACCTTCACCTTTTTCTCGAAGTGAAATGTTGAACACGAGTCGATCAAAGACCTTGGGCTCGTCACTTCGTCATGCCGTGGAGTGGATTCCTCAAGATGTTGGAAACGTTTCTTTGAAATCCGAGTCCAAGTTAAAATGAACGCATCACGTAATTACTGCAGATTTGTCAGCATGCGTTGATGTACTGGCGTTTTCACCGGACCAGGCTGACGCATGCTGCACTGTCTTACAGGAAGTAACCCTTATAAGGCAGCAAACTGTGGCACTAAAAGATCATCGACGTTACTCCGATAGTCCGTGATGCTCAAATCAAGCTTGGTGGGTGTTAAAGAACCTCACGACATTCCTCACATCACCCGCACCAGCCAAGGCAGGTTGGGGTCACTGAATTAGAGTCCATGCTGTATGATGTGTTGTGTGTCCTGAGATGCTTTTCTGCTCACCACGCATGTAGAGTGGCTGTTTTAGGTTATTGTAGCCGTCCTGTCGGCTCAAACCGGACGTTTCTGCTCACGGAACTGCTGGAAGATTTTGGTTATGCAGTGAACCCCCACATTCGCGGAATTTTTTGGCTTCAATGGGAACCATTGATTCGGGTCGCGAATAAATAAGTTCACAAACAGAGTCCCGGGATGACTTCAGTTGACGAGTCGAGGTCCCACTGTAGAAGGGTTTATGGGGCAAAATGGTTACTAAGTAAGTTGTAGACGTGTGCACATCCCTTAATAAAACTTTGTTTTAATACAGCACTTAGTCTTTTTGGAGGCAGAGTCTACTAACTTAGCACATTGGTTTGGTAAGGTTATTCCACTCTTCCTTGCAAAAAAAAAAAAAAAAAAATGTTCCAGATTTATCAAAATGTGAGGAGATCTCCTGTACACAGTGCTCTTCAGGTCATTCCACAGGTTTTTGATAGACTGTAGATCTGGGCTCTGACTTGGCCGTTCCATAACACTGATCTTCTATTAAACCCATTCCTTCGTTGACTTGGATTTGTCCTTTTGCTCGTTATCGTGCTGGAAGGTGAAATTTTTATTTCATCTTCGGATTTCTAACAGAAACCTGCAGGTTTTAGGCCAAAATAGATCGCTATTTGGAGATATTCATGCTTTGCTCAATGTCCTAGGTAGTCTAAGCTGAATAGAAGCAGCCCAACAATGATGCTTCCACCACCATGCTTCTCTTTAGGTATAGTGTTCTTTTGTTCCATCACGGAAGAATGAACCACGACACAGTTTGACCCATAGATCAGGGTAATTTAGGCAGGCCTGTTTTTGTCGTCCCCCCCCATGAGTAAGGGCATCTGTCTGGATGCTGTCAGAATCACCAGGAGAAGCAGGATGCATGTGCAGACCAGTTTCTGTATTGAGAATATTCAGTTCGTGAGCCAACGGTCCACTGTATATACAGTACATCGTGCCTCAGCCTTTATTTGAGTTACATTTCTGACCACATGCATCACTTTATGGCTCCAGTTTACCATCTTATGACGGCTAAGTCGTGTCGTTATGCACAGGTCGTCTCACACTGGTTCCATGAACATGGTGATGTTCAGTGAACCTCCGTGGTCTCCCCAGTCACCAGATTGGAGTCCAGTAGAGATTCAGAACCTGTGGGGTGTGCTAGAACGGGGAAATTCGCAGCGTGAATGTACAGCTGACAAATCAGCAGTGATGCGGTCATGTTAACATGCACAACAATCTCGAAGTGTTTCCAACACCTTGGTGGAGCCCATGTTATGAAGAACTGAGGTTGTTATGAGTCTGAAAAGGGGCGAGTCCTGCTCAGTCTTAGTGTGTGTGTGTGTGTGTGTGTGTGTGTGTGTGTGTGTGTGTGTGTGTGTGTGTGTGTGTGTGTGTGTG
>JAQMCW010000012.1:19309873-19327578 GCA_030068335.1 Chrysichthys cranchii
GAAATTGCAAAGAAAGAGCGCGCGGGGGGGGGGTATATGGCTGGACTACTGAAGGCCTAGGTGTGAAATGCACGGCCCGCCACTGGTGTAATCACTAGCTACCTCACCACATGGCCATCGCACTAGCAACATAGCTACTGTATATAACTAAAGTCCTTATAGCGATTCTAATGCCTCCATCCAGCCAGCTAGCTATTCAAATTTGCACAAAAGCCTTTTGTTCATCATTAGGATGGACATATTATACGTATTTAGTTACTTTGCAGTGCATTCAGAGTAGCCATCCGGTCCAGTTTATGATTTTTAACTCACCCTGATGAGCTCACTCACTACCGCCTTATTCTGTGCTAGACCCAGCGAATTCCCAAGTCAAGTGATAAATGTCCTTTCCAGTCACATCCATTTTAATGAAATATCTCCAGCTGAAATTATTTAAGCTTTCTGGATACATGTAATAAAGAGAATGTGAGATTGTGACAGTATTTGTTCTAGAATTTTCTACCAGGAAATAGGCCGGGCTACCAAAGCAATTTCTTTGCCTTTCATATCTACTGCTGAAAATCAAGGAGTGAGTCTCGACTCCGCAGATTCTGGCTACAAATTTGACAACATGGGGGAGGGATTTTGGCTTTGTTTCGTACAATGGGAGTGAAAATGAGCATGCCATCCTTTTTTTATACAGTCCATGGTTCATAGCAATTCAGTTATGAGCATTACTTTATATGAACTTACCACAGAGTCTAAAAAATGCAGGATTTTTGTATTTTATAATACTAAAAACAGGAGGTGCAGTTGATGTAGCTCACCGACGACCTCTTTGACCAGGACAGCGTGTTGTATGGTACGCGGTTGGCTGGCACCAGCTGCATTAATCGCCTTCACTCGGATTAGGATCTTGGACTCTGGTGTCAGGCCTGGGATGGTGTATTTGGTTTTGTCAATCAGTTCCTTATTGGAAAGTATCCATTCGTCAGCTGTGGAAACAGAAAACAGTTCAGCCATTACACTGACCCACCCTTTCTGAGAGCGTTTTCATGAAAATGACATAGTAGCACCACATGACGTCAGCTCTGTTGTCCATCTTCATTATATACAATTATCCATCCTCACTAGATGATGAATAAAGGCGCAATATGTACATTTTTTTCTACTGCTGCTCCATATCGCGATATAATTGCTGATGTATAACCTATTTGTACTTTCCTTTTGGAAGAATTTATTACTTTTTAGTGTTAATGTTATTAGTAATAGTCACGTGCTAAAGTATACGCAGGTCTACAGAGATGTCTTACTTCCTTCAATGCAGTATTCCACTTTGTACCCATCTAACCCGGCAGCACCAATGGTTTCTGGAGGACGCCACTTTATAGTCACAGTTGTATCTGTCACCTCATCAACCACCAGCATAGTGGGCTCACTGGTGACAGCTTGAAAAAGAAAAGAAAGAAAGCAAACACTGATTGCACTGATGTGATTGCAATTTTCATGCTAGTTTTATTTTGCTAAACAAGAGCACAAAACCCGACATGTCATAATACTTAATTTCTATATATTACTTGTATGTTGAAAGGGATAATCAAATATATAACAACATTATGAAAATCATCTATGAATAATAAAATGCTATTGAACGTGTTTCCTACACACACACACACACACACACACACACACACACACACACCAATGGGAGTTACAGTATATCTCTCTGGCATGTCATCCCACACTCTCCTTGGGCTGGGGATGGGTCCTGATCTCCTAAATTTTTAATTCAACTATAATAATGACATGTTTAATGGCCGCTTAATCTCAGGCTTGTGCTGTGTGTGGAGTGGGAATACTTTGGATCTCTGGAAAGGAACAGCTGCAAAAGGGGTGTCTGAAGGACGAGCTCAAATATGGGCATGGTATCATGGTATATCTGTTGCTGTCTCCTATGAAGGGATCAGCTAGGATTGTGCACTATTATCTTACGTAAAAAGACAAAATGGGTGTGACATAACCAAGCATGGGTATTTATAGACAGGTGGTGGCACTGGAAATGTAATGAAGAGCTGCCGACTCATAGGTGTGAAAGGTGTGGTACTCACCAAGGGGAATAAAGGGTTTGGATGGATCACTGGGCTTGGAAACACCGATCACATTAACAGCAAATATCCGCACCTCATACGGCACACCCTCAATCATCTTCTTAGGCTCAAATGTGGTCTCTTTGCAGAGGTCAAAGTTAAGTCGCATCCACCTGGAGCTCTGCTTCTTCTTCCGCTCAATGAAGTATCCTGAGGGACAGAGCAGCACAGCTATAAGGGCAATTCTGGGGTTGGAGAAACTGCTTTTTTATGCTGATTTATGCTAAGATGAGGATTTGGCTATAGATTAAGGTGTCTACATGTTGTGTAAAAGGGGTTGCATGAAAAAACTTTTTAAATAATTATTACGTTGGATATAAAATATGTACAGTGGGTTTGATGTATTTCCATACCCAGGATAGGAGAACCTCCATCATAAAGAGGAGGATCCCATGTCATTGTACACCAGTCCCCACCGACGGTAGGAACCAAGGGAGGTCCTGGAGGATCAGGTATATCTAGAAGACAAATATAAGGAAACACCTTCAGTCATTTTAATAATTTAATGAAGAAAACCTTAAACGCATGCATTTTGAACCACTTGTGTACAAAAAAATTACCATCCTGGCAGCTTCAGATAAAACAAACTGATTGTAGATAGCAATAAAAAAGATTCATATTAAGTCGCTGATGTTTTGGTTTTTCCCAAAAATCACAGAATGTGATTCAAAATCAGTTGTACACTGGTGTTATGTAAGAAATAAAACATGACAGGGCATGCTGTTTTAAGCAAATCATCAATCACAGCTGATAAGCAGTCATTCCCAAACTTTCTTTTGAAGTTAAAATGTCCTTTCTTCTGAAATCTCTTATCATTACAAAGCCCTGACACTGGAGACTCCTTCCATACATCTTAAATAAACCTGCACAGTTAGGACTAATGTCAGAGCCACTGTTATAGAAAATCACTACGTCTTCTACACAGTCAGATTCGAGAAATATTCAGCTATATTCCCGAATTATGCTTACAACTAATTGTACATTGTTTATCACCTGCGTAAAAGCTGCATTTTCAATTTTCCAAATAATTTCCCCGGTTTTTCTTATAGGAAAATTTCCAAGGATTATTAAGAACTTGAGGACCTAAAGAGATCCAGCACAGTGTTGGGGATTGTTAGTGACTGAATAAACAGATGGAACCAACCTGATCATACAGAGCATATAGAGCCATGGGATATTAGGATATCACTCAATAAATATACACCAAGTACTTTCATAGCCCTGCTATCAAATGTTTAATTTTCGAACCAGTAGAAAGCTGCCTAAAACGGCCACTTGCTATCTTTCAGACTGTTTCACCATCACGAGTAGTCGGCAAAAGGCTTCTCAGTTACAGACCACCAACAACATCTATTGTAGGTAACCCAGTGATGTTCACTGTAGAATCCCGATACTTCCGAGTATTTATTTAAGAGCCTTACCCACAACCTTTATCTTGACACTGCCTGTGTCCTCTCCTGCTTCATTCTGCAGGACGATCTTGTAGTTGCCACTGTCGTCCCTCTCAGTGACTTCAATAGTGAGGGAGGTGTGGTCAGAGAATGTCTCTGCACGAACTCGACTGCCTGTCTCAAGAATGACCTGTAGGTACACAAGTACAATGGGGACTGGCACAAGATTTTATTTATAATTATACTTTTGCTGCAAAGTCTGAGGCTGACGCTCTCAAGCCTGCGGTGATAGTAAATAAAAAGTAGCCTAGCAACATGGTGATCCTTGGTTTTAATCTGATTAAAGAAGCTGTCAAGAATATTATCAGCCAAAAGCTTCTCCGCTAATTATTATGGATTATCACTAATTGACAGGGTACCATTCAGCTAAACTAACACTTTCAAAATGGTGTCACTCTAGAAGGTCCTCATGGCCCTGGGTTCTATCAGGGGCTCAATGATGCTAAGCAGTAGTTTAGCCTGCAATGTTCAGAAATACAGGGGGTCTTCGACTTATGTCGGAATTGCGTTCCTACAGAGCGACATAACACGATTTTCGCCATAAGTCGGAACTCACCTACATGTACTATACATGAGTACTACCTATGTCCGGCGAATGTAAACAAAGTCGTCTTCCTCGTATAGTGCCACATGACGACATATTCGTCCGATCCGTTCGCCAACTAGTTCCCGCGCGGAATTTTTTTTTAATGTACTTCGGAATGATGGAACAACACTTTCTTAATACATTTATGGGAGAAGGCGACCGACGTAACCATGAAATGCCGTAGGTCGAGGACGTCGTAAACCGAGGACCCACTGTATATACACATTTCTGATAAACTATGAGTATTAGACTGGTAGGTAATAGAACCATGTAGACTAACTAACATGCTCTACCCTCTGGCAGGCATAGCCCCACCAGACGTTCGGCGAGACGTAGCTTGTGCGGTGGAGAAGTATAAACAAGAAATAGATCCCCGACACCCGCTGTACGACTACAAAATACCCACAGCCCATCTAAAAAGCTGCCAAAGCTTTCTGAGGTCCACTGTTGCCACAGACAGTCCTCCAAGAGTGGCAAGAAAGCAAACATGGGGAACCAAACGTCCAGTACCAGCGGGTTTCATTCCACCAGCAGAAAACCTGCCACCTGGACACAAACTGCAGTGGCCAACTTGGAAGTCATTAAACCGCCTACGAACCCAGGTTGGCCGCTGCAAGCAAAACATGGCAAATTGGGGCTTCATTGACCAGTCACTAACACGCTGCGGCTGCGGAGCTCCATCCCAAACCATGGCGCATTTGCTCTCTTGGCCCTTATGCCCCTCCACCTGCACTAAAGAGGATCTGGTTGAGGCAATGGACATTGCCGTAACCAGGGCCAGATTATCCATATGGGCCAGTGGGCCGGTGCCCAGGGGCGCCAACCAGTGGGGGGCACCACATGACACAAGCTTTAAAAATATTTTTCGTAAATTTTTATGTTACTCACTTGAAATTGTTAAATTAATTGCCACCAACAACAGCCCCCCCCGGTCGCAATATTTGGCCGCCGCCACAACCCCCCCCCCCACCCCCGGTCGCAACAGTTTTGCCACCGCTAAAATCTCATGATAGCTGAGTAAAGTTCGCTAGCTGAGTATGTCCTTTAGGCAGCCCCTCATTAGGTAAAATGTGACCTAGCCTTCTAGTGTTAACTAGTCACCCTCACTGATACTTCTCTGCACTTGGAAAGGTGTCATATTCGACAGGGGTATATGACCGTCTACTTGGATGACTGGCCTTCAAGTTCCATCTGTCAGCCTTCCATGCCCACTCACCCGCTCTCCTTTCATCCACACCACTCTGGGTACGGGTTCTCCACTGATGGGGACCTCCAAACGCAGTTTGTTACCAGCCACGACTGTGATAGTGTTATCTGGAGCATTCAGAGCGTCCAAATGCACTTTAGGGGGATCTGAAATAAAAACAACCAGCGGTATTGTACATCCCATTTCTATAAGCTTCACTGTGATTAGTGATAGTGAGGGGTTCACCAGAAACAACCACCAGAGAACTCTTAGTATACACTCATCAGTTAACCTCAGTTGTTTAGTAAAGAAGTAAGAAAAATCTTATTTGTTGAGAATGTCCCCATAAAGTAAGTAGAGACTTTGGTACCTATTATGTGGATTTTGGCACTAAGGCTTTGCGTGTACCCTTCAGGCACAAAAGTATAGTCTCCAGCGTCATGTAGGGTGCAGCTCTCAATTTCCAACCTGTGGGTCCTGTCAGACAAAAACGGGGGGGAAAAAGGAAAATTTGAGGTATTTTCTCTCTCTCTGTCTCTCTGTCTCTCTCTCTCTCTGTGTTTGGGTGTGGTGTGTTGGTGTTCTTAACTAGATAATAAAGGATGACGTGTGCAGAAGTGTGAACACAGATTCAATGCAGGGTGAATGAGTAAAACTGGGTGTGTGACAGTACTTGGCTCTGTGGATGATGGTGATGCGATCGCTGGACTGGATAAGCTGGCCATTTCTGTACCAGCGTCCAGGAACGTTTATGGGTAAGATCTCACACTGCAGCTTGAGCGGCTGCCCCAAACGGATGGTCATGTCTTGGAGGTCTTGCAGAATCTTCAGTGGCTTCACTGTACCGAAAACATGATGGAAGTGAGACAGAGAAGAGAACAATATGTGTTCATTGATTAACTGATTTTGACTTAGATAGTTTTTTTTAACAACAGAACAGGACCAGTGTAAAGAAAACAGAAATAAATTGCACTCACAGTCCACTTGGACACGGGCCTCGCTGGTGCCCCCAGTTGCCATGATGGAATAGGTGCCTGTGTCCTCTTTCATGGCATCATCTATAATCAGCCAGTGCTTTGTGCCTTCAGACTTTACACGATACCTTGAACGCACCCCAGTCGGAACCTCCACCCCATTCTTCATCCTGTCACAGTGAAACAGGAAGGTTTTGTTTTTATACCGCCTCTACATCGTCACCTCTCTCTCTCTATATATATATATTTTTTTATTTTTTTCACAGAGACAGAGAAACACACCATTTGACTTGAGCTCCTTCTTCTGATACCTCACACTCAAGCTCGATTCGTTCGTTGACCGTAGTCTTTACAGGCTCCAGCTGTTTAACAATGTTCACTGGTAACACTGCACAAAGGGTCAGACTGTGGCGTTAAAATCGAACAAAGAACGGTGCCTTTGACATTTGCATATATTAATACTATATACTCACTGTAAACATGCACAATCTATTTATTATAGTATACAGTATATTTTTCCACCATCTGGCACACACTCATAGAATAAAAAGGCACAAAATATTCAGTGTGAGAATTAAAGCGAATTTACCTTTCACAAACAGTTCAGTAGTACATTTCTCATCCCCAGCTACCACTGAATAGGCAGCATCATCATTCAGCTGACAGTTATTGATAACCATGATCCTCTGTGTGCCCTTGTGCTCAAAGATAAACCTGTACAAATCCCATTAGTCATTAATATACTGAGCGTTTACCTGAAAAGCTGCTCAAGGCATTTGATGTTAATTATGAAGAGCTTTTACTAGAACTAAACACAAGGTTGCACTTTTGTCTGAAGCTAAACTACTGGCATTGCTGTGTAATATAAAGCCTGAAAATCCTTTTACACTAATATTTTAGAAATATTATACAGTCTTTATTTGATTTTTTTGTTATTATTTAACATAAGACTTAACATAAGACAATGATAACAACAACAACAACAACAACAACAATAATAATAATAATAATAATAATAATAATAATAATAATAATTCTTCATCACTTGATGCTCAACCCAAGCAAGACAGAAGTGATCTACATTCCTGCTGTATCCTCTCCACCCCTGGACCTCACCATCTCCCCGAGGGACATCTCCTGGTCACCCTCACCCTGTGCTAAAAAGCGAGTTGTGGTCTTCGATGACAGACTCTCCTCTTCAAGGAACATCGCTACAGTGGCCCAGACATGCAGATTTCTCCTTACAACAGCTCCTGGGCCAAGCAATGATCCCGTCTCATTTGGACTACTGCAACTGTCTCCTTGCTGGCCTTCCAGCATCTGCAATCAGACCCCTGAAGCTCATCCAGAATGCTGCAGCCTGACTGGTCCACAACCTTCCCTGGTCCTCCCACGTTACCCCTCTCCTTGTTGACCTTCACTGGCTGCCTGTTGCAGCTTGCATCAAATTTAAGACACTGGTGCTAGCATACCAAGCAGTTAAGGGGTTAGGTCCAGCATATCTCCAGAGACTGATCCAACCCTACATGCTAGCCAGATCCCTTCGTTCTGCTGCTACTGGTCACCTGACCCCTCCTCATCTCCGCTCCTGTCCAGCCCGCTCAAGGCTGTTCTGACTCCTCATTGGTGGAATGATCTTCCCATTGAGGTCAGAACTGCTGACTCCTTGACTACCTTCAAGCTGAAGACCCAAATCTTCAGGTTGCACCTCTCCCCTACTTCCCTGTCCACTGTGTAATCATGTAGGTAGTCGTAACCAACCTTTTAGATGTATTTTTGATATTGTGCATTTGTATTTGCACTCATTTCTAGTTAGCTTTTTGGTTTTCTTTCCCCTTGTTGTTAGCCGATTGGTACTTCTACAGAATATTACTCTTATGTGATATTTTGACTTGTTGTACATCGCTCTGGATAAGATCGTCTGCTAAATGCCTGTAATATAATAATCATGAGGTATTGAACTAAGAAGATGCTGCCTATTGTCTGAACACCTTAAAAAGTGTCACTCAGCAGAAAAAAAAACGTATTCCGCTATATTTTGATTTCATATTTCAGTGGACGTTGTCACAAAACCGATATCCAGATGTAGATATAGATTTAGAATTAAGCCTATTGAGCAAGCTAGGGGGGTTACAGTGGCAAGGAAAAACCTCCTGAGAGGACATGAGCTGGCATGCAGTATATCATATAGCTCAGTGGGCATGAGTATGAAAAGGTCACTGCTCTCTAAGACTATAGACTGTCAGAGTAGATAGCAAAAACAGCGATGGCAAATAATAGTGGATGGCATATAAATGTAAACACTTACTTCCTATTACTTAAGAGCGGGAAGTCCAAATGGAGTCGCACCACAGGAGGGAAGAGGCGGAGGTTATGGTGCCCCAGGGAAAGTGCCACAGCAAAACAGGTGGAAAAAAAAAGAGGGAAGGACACAAAGATGTCATTTCAAGCTTTAGAGAGAGGCTGTGGATTTGTTAAAAGCAACCAGCACACTTAGCATAAACAAAATCAGAAATCTGCACAAGCTACTTAGATGGCTTTAGTTAGTCTGGCTTTGAACAACCTACTTATGAAAGGTGTTTCCTGTGAATCCCCTGAAACATTGCATACTTTCTCTAAAGCCAGTGGCAAAACATATTTTGTAATTAGCATCTTAGAATTACCTGTAGCTTTTGGAGGTTTAAAGGTGGGCTCCTGGTTAATTAACTGGTATGTGCCACAGTCAGTCATAGTAGGTAGTAAAATACATACAGATCTGTACTTTAATTAAATCTGACAAGATTTAATTATAACAAGATTTCAAAATTTTGCCTATTAGGACTATTTTATGGAAATACAAGAATCCTTCCTTTGCTGATACCAACAGCACCATTTCAGAATACAGAACAGTTGATGTGGTTGGAAATATGCGTCTGAAGATCAAGAGATAAAGCTCCAGCAAAAAAACAAAACAAAACAAAACAAAACAAAATAAAACCCCTCAAATGAAATACATTTTTGGGGAGAACCTCAGAATGTCTATCATTTGTGAAAGACGGAGGCAAAGGAGTGAAGGTTTGAAAAACGTTTGGACCTACTTTGGAGTAGGACGAATCTCTTGGCCGTTCTTGTACCATTTCAGTTCAACAGTCGGGTCAGCCAGGTCCACGATTAATCGCACCTTCCCTCCTTTGTCCACCTGGTACGCAGGCTCCAACCTCTTGGCAAATGCTATAAGGAAGAGTAAGGTGATAAAATTATATTCAGTAGAACAATTGGGGAATCCAGCCCACTAGTGAATCCCTGAAGCACCTTCACTCTTCTTCTCCTCTTTCTTCGTCTTCTTCAGCCTTCTCAGTAGACCACGGAGGTCTGTGATGCCATACATAAAGGCGATCTTCTCATACTGATCTGGTCGGGCGTTTTTCAGGATCTCCCAGACATCCACCTCTGGTACCTCCTCCTGTTTGTGCTCTCTGACACCACAGAGCACAAAAATCAGTTCAGTGCTTCCCACCAGGACCGCGCTTAAATGGATGTGCTCAGAAACCAGGATGATTTCTAATTAGGATGCTACCTGAGATGCTTATCATTTATAGCATGGAAATAGCATGATTGCTATTTATTTCTGAAGATTACTTAATAGTAACATTTGGTTTCACTGCATAGCTTCTCTGCACATGTTACACAATGCGATAGCCTTGAGAAATGTAGAGTCTTATAAAGGTTTAAGCTACTATTGTGCATGAAATATATCTGATGTTTGGGGGAAAAAAATAAAGTCAGGGGAGGGATTTGTTAAGGCGATGCAGCTCCGTATTTTTAAACTGTAAAAAGAATAACGCAATTTAACAAACCGGATCTCAATTAAGTCGACACGTGGAATTTGTCAGTGGTAAAGGCAAAATGAATGAATATTTATGGTAAAATAATATTCATTATTTCAATCTAATAACTATAGTGTACTGTGAAGGTCAAACCTATCATTCCGAACGTGACTCGTCAAACACTACACTGTAAAAAAATGACCGTAGATTTTTACGGTAATTAACGGCAGCCAGTAAAGTGCTGTAGAATTTATAGTAAACAACTGTAAAACATATTTACGGTAAGGTACTGTAATATCTCTATAGCTATATATCTAAAATTCTTATCGCGTTTAAAACGGAAATGAAAACAGAATATATTATACGTGCGTATGAGCGGAAACAGCGTAACTAGCGCTTACATTTTAACTAATCACTTCGTTTGTGGATGCCATTTTTATATCGTCTTTACGGATTGTTATTATTTGTGCGAGAGTTATTTTACTGATAGTGAAAAGAAATAAACACCTATTTGGTAAGTAATTATTTAAGAAAATTTTGACCTAAATATATAAAATTCTTTTCGCATTTGAAACGGAAATGTTTTCCGACCACTATCTGTTGAAAAATAAATATATAAACAATTTTATTTTTTTGGATAATAAAATGAAAAAATAAATATGTGCCATTTTGAATTATGTAAGATATTACAGTACTTTACCGTAAATATGTTTTACAGTTGTTTACTGTAAATTCTACAGCACTTTATTGGTAACCCATGCTGCTGGTAAATTACCGTAAAAATCTACAGCCATTTTTTACCGTGTATAGAAAGGTAACATTGTACTCAGTTCATGAGACATATTCTTAGCCATGTTGTTGTAAAGGCCAGTCCCTATACAAGTGTCTTAAATTAGTAAAAGTAATTGATGCCTTGGAATGAGAGGTGAGTGTTTATTAAAGGTGAATGGAGTTGTTATAATATGGTTATGGTGGATGTCTTATAGGACGCGAGAAATTCAGTTAGTCACCACTAGTCTCTTTCAAACAGGCCGTACAATCACAGACATCATTCGGAAATGTCTGGAAGATCTGAGAGACATGGCATGAAATGATTATTTTCATTTCATTTCCTCTAAAGTGTTTCAGGTCTGAGTATGCGCAGACATGTAGTAATGAGCACTGGCAGGCACGTTTGCAATTGTATAATATATCTCATTTGCATTTAAAAGATGCTTCAATGTAGTGATAACACTATTTTGCAGCTTCATTTGTAGGTGATCCACCAACTTCGCATAATGGAAAATGGAAAATTGTGCCCTTTGGGTCAATTTTTGAATCAGTGACCCCTTATTAATATGACAGTAACACTGCTGAGAAGTAGCGACTTACAGACGTTACACTACTCGCGGATCATTGGTATGATCCATTCTTCTCAATGAGCTGTGTCAAGCAAGGTCAGTCTATTAATTATGATGTTTTTGTATTTAATTGTCTCATTTTCGAGACAATGAGACGGCAACGTAAAAGATAAGAAGCGAGTCCAATCTCATCATCATTCAGTTCTTCATTTAAAAAAAAAAAAGTTTAACTTCTGTGAAGCTAATAAAACACTGGACCCCCAGATGGATCCCTGACGTGTAAGGGGTAAAACTCTAATTTGAATACTGGTACTTCCTGGTCGGGTCAGATTTTAAATACAAAGGGCAATTTCCATGATTTCCAAGTATTTCTGGAACTTTAATGAACGCTGCATTAAATGAAGTGTTACCAGACTACAGGAAATCAACACTCTTGCTTGTCCATGCTGGATAAACTCTGGGATTACGGTACTTACCAGCAGTAAGGTTTAATTTAAGTACCTACTTTCTGTACTAACCTGGTGTTTCTGAATGTGTGGGAAAGAAGAAAAAACAAGCCAAAATAAATGTGGAATTTTAATGTAGTTGCTTTTGTGCTATTTACCGAGCAGCCGTGCACAAAGGAAATCCCTAGATGGAAAATATATTTTTCCCTTATATGATGTGATTCATATACGCTGGCTAAACTTTCACAGTGTCTGGCAATAATAGGAGCTCACAACATATTTATCAAACCATTATAGTATGTATACAGTGTATAAACATGCTGAAAACGAATGACTAAAACAAACAATTCAGATGGCAGTCTACCCAGGGCATGAAGAAAGACAGAAAGACAGAAAGAAAGAAAGAAAGAAAGAAAGAAAGAAAGAAAGAAAGAAAGAAAGAGAACAACTTGGCCCCCTGAGGGCCTGACTATAGTTCTCACCTATGTTTAAGAAGCCCACTAAAGTCAAGCTCCCCTGCATCCTCCTGGCCTTCACTGCTGTTGTTAACAAGGAGATATTAATGGAAATTCAATTAAACAATCACAAACAGCGGAACAAAATCAACACAACCCAGGAATTTACCTTCAATATACGCATTAGCAACAAGCAAACGCACAGTAGAGGCCAACACAAAAGCCTTCTGCTTTGAGCAAACCGGTTTTTGTACGGGCCGTACATACAATGGTACCAAGAGACCCACGACTGCTTCCTCACATCAGCCTTTTCATGCAGGCATTTTGTGAGAATCATGAGCGTGCGTGCTTTTGGACACATTGCAAAATGTTTAAATGCAAGAAATGGCCTTAAACAGATGAACACATTAGTTTAGCCATTTTGAGGTTGTTGGGTTTTTTTTTTTTTTTGGTTGGTCGGTGGATTCAGGTTAATTGTGAAAATGGTAATCCAGAACTTATGCAAACCATGTTCTGAGATTGGTTTGTAGAGGATTACCGGGTGAGAAGTCCATCTTAAACAACTCAACCACAGATATCACTTTGCCTGAGATAAAGCACAGTTACATACATCATCACTACTTTTGTTGACAGTGTCAGACAATGAGGTAGAAAATGGTCCACAAGGATGTACTCCCCACATACACAGTTCGACATTAAATTATGTTCCTGTCTTTATAATTCTAACAAATAAACTGCGTTATGAATTTGCATCTAATTAAGGACTGACGTGATCACATATCCTTGCCTATACAGTTCAAGCTGAATTTGAACATCACAAAGAAACTCTTGTTACCTTCGTTTGAAGGCGGAGCGAATGTCAATACTCTGAGATTCGGGAACATCTATAAAAGCAATATTGTAAATCCTTTAAATACTGGATGCGTTCCACCAAATGTGTTAGGAGGCATGTTTAAACCAACATAACTGACAAGACAAACCTTTGACCTCGAGGTCAAATGAGCAGCTGTCAAACTTATCCTTATAATTGACCTCGCATCTGTAATTCCCCCCATAGTTCTCCTTAGCCTTAATGATGTGCATCTCAAACGTGTGAATCTGCGGAGCAAGTCACAGAGAAGTCCTCAGTTAAAGTGGAAATTGTTTTATTATGGCCTTAATTAGTTCGTTTTATATATGCATTACCTTAGTGACACGGTCAAAACTTTCCTTCAGCTGTAGGTGTTTTCCCGTCTTGCTGGCAAGATCCATCCATTTCCCTTTGAACCACTTGACTGTTGGCTTACGGAGCAAATCCTTGGCCTCTACCTTTGCAATAAAAGTGATGTCTCCACCTTTAAGACATATGACATTGTTAAGTTAATCTGAACATGGATGAAATCGGAAGCTCCTGTAAGCTTTGTTACGGATTTTTTCCCTAATTTACTCATGAACAATTCCCACCGACCAGACAGCTCTCAACCAGGGAGGAAAAAAGGCTACACTCCAAGGCACATGAAGCCAGCAGCCTGTATATTTTCTATCTCCTGCTCAGGCAATGTCAGGGGAGGCTTAACATGCTCAGATTAAAGCACCATCCACTCACTTCTATATACATGACCTCATATATGGCCATGATTGGTTAGTGTCACTTGAGAGCACGGCCAATTTTGATCTCTTGGGTTCCTGGGCACAGATGGAAACATTTGAACATGAGATCTCCAGATGATAGAAAGAATGTTTTAGTATTTACCATTGGCTCCCCTGCATATTTATGTGCCGCACTTGCATCCACTGATCCACTCCGAACTTGGTCTGAAAAAGCCACTCTGTGCTATCATTTCTGTGCTATACGTTTTAACAGTTTTCTCTTAGCCTTTAGCATCAGAATGGATACTTCTAGTGTCAAGTACATAACTGCACAACAAGAGTGTTGATGTTCTCCTTGATTAGCTCAGATCTTGGATGCACACAATACTTTTGTGTATATTTTACAGTGGCTTTAAGGAGTATGGCCAGTATCCATGGTCGTTAAACTAGTTACCCTTTTTTCCTAATATGGCCATGCTTAGAAGTGTGGTATTTACCAACCTACTTGGATGGATCCACCCTGGGGTTTCTCAATTAGTAAGGTCGAGAGGGGTGGATTTTCCACCTGTTTGTCCCCTTCCACCTGTTTGTCAATCTCCTCAGGAGGCTGTCCCTCTCCCAGGGACCACACTGCAAAAACATCAGGCCGTCACTGATAATCACCAAATCCCAAATGTGAACATTTTTTACATGAAGATCTTCTCAATCTTGCCCACAAAAAATATACTCAATCACACACACATACCCACACCAATAAACAGACCCACACGTACACATAGCTGCCAGCTGAGAACATAGCATTTAGCGACATGGAAAGCATAAAGATATTAGCAACAATAATAAACCTGTAAAAAGGGGGGGAAAAGAGAAAGATTATTAAAACATAATGAAAAGACAGAGGAAAACCTGTGTAGATATAAGCTGTAACATTTCTAAAGTCAGCCATAACTTGAAAAGAAGTCCAGATAGAATGTTTCCACAAAACGAATACATAAAAAAAAAAATGTAAATACAGTGCCTACAACATCACCATCAAGACTTTTCAATGCTATGAAAATGAGAATTGAGAACATCCACAAACTTACACAAATCCATTACCTTCCCCTGTTTGGGGCAGAGAGAATCACCTGGGTACCTAAAGATCTTCCAGCTGTGCTATGCTCTGATGTCTGGCATAGACCTTTATTGTAGAAGGCGAAATTTAGCAGTGCCTAAAAATATTCAGGGTTCTAGGAATGGAGCAATTCACCAGGTCCAGATGATGAGGTAACCATGTTGCTTGATAACTTCCCCATAAGGGCATACAAAGAATTTTGCATTAAGAAATGTTTCTTTTGCTGGGTAATTTCCACTTAAGGGCATACAAGGTGCTTTTGCATTAAGAAATGTTGCCTGACATACTAAGTTACAGTCCTCTGTTGGTGAGTCAGTCTGAGACTCACAAAAAAGTGACCTTGCTAAGAATACCAAATCTCTCCACCCATTTGGGACAGCAGGTCTGCTTGGGGAGGAAGCCCCCAGGGTGTTCCGAGAGCTAGAAAACATATGGCCAGTGGTATGTCCTGCCATCTTGAGGGCACAGACAAGACTATTTATTGACCCCTGTCCAGCATGGGAAGAATTACCACTCGATTAGTAAAGGCATATAAAAAGAGGTCAGGCCAGTCATGGGCCAGAACGTCCTGTCCTGGCATTCTGGTCTGCTCTGCAAAAGACAACTACTTCTGGCAATGTGCTAAATTGGCACTTGCAGTGTATCCATGCTTCCAGTGCTCCATTGTACAGCCCTAACAGATGGACTTCCTCTCAGTGAGAATGAGCTGAGGAGATGCTGTGCCAAATTGTGGTGACATCTCCAAACTGGTAAGAAAGATTTGAGGATCAGCAATTGCTTGTGCTTCATCAGCAGAATATTTCTGCTAGATATACCCTCTAATGCCAGTGAGAGTGCTCGGCCAGGGAGAGGACAATGCGGGATTTTTGAATGTCTGTTATTGTAAGGCATAACCTTAAGATATTTCTGTGGTCTGGGGCAATGGTCGTTGTCCCTTGGTCTTGAGAATGGCGTGGCTGTGCAGCTACCTGTGTGTGTGGGAGTGGCTCTGCAGACCAATTCTTGACCTGCAGAGTTGTGAGCAGAAAGGGCCTGGAAGACCCTGGAACTTTCTGGCACTATTGTTGCCCTGTAGGGTCTTTCACAAGTGTCATGAAACTGGTTGTGACATTTCTCTTCCAGCAAGGCAGATACTCTTCTTGTTAAAGCACATCACTGCAGTCTGCCATGGGCCAAGCTCACCAAGTTCAACAAGTTCATCAGGTTTAATGCCACACTATTTCAGACTGACTTTCAGTGTATTCTTAAAGCATTTAAGGCGGCAACCCCATTTCCTCTGGCCTTGTACCAGCTCTCCAAAAAGAAGCTGATCTGGTCTGGGGCAACGTAAAATAGGAAAATAAGCATCGTGCAGGTCTGAAAATATGAACCAGCGCGATGGCTGCCTGAATGTACCCTTAGCATATGAAACAGGAGGCTCTTCAGGAACCGATTCCCTGTAAAATTAGATAAAAGTCTTTTTTTATGAACGAGAAATAATGTTGAATAAAACCTCATACTTTGACCTGTGATCTTTATGCAAATCAATCTTTAGCTCACGGATACTGGGGGCTCATTCCTTTTTTCTCTCCTAAATAGGAACTATACATTTGAGGCAGCAGGCAATATTAAGTATATATATATATATTGTTTTATGTTGCTTATATTGTATTTTCTTTGTTGTAGTATGTGGTTTATTGTTATAAAAACAATAGTTGGGCATGCCCTCTCTGTTCAATGATATGAGGCTGGACCTTGATGCCATGTGAGCCTTCTTAACAGACAACAGAGACATCCAGTCATGAGAAATGAAGAGATCCTACATCTGACTGGGATGCTACTAGTTGCAACTCCAGTTGTGAAACTGGGAATGTTGCACCTCAGACCACTGGAAGGAATTGTAAAGCAAGATTACATCTCAGGTTCACTGTCAAGGACAACACATTAAAGTCATTGACTTATTTCCATTGTGGTCCTTGATATACAATGGTAAATCCACCATCACCACTAGACAACTCCTAAAATAACATGTTAAACATTGTTGGCGGTGGTAGCTCAGGGTTTAATATGTCGGACTACTGATCAGAAGATCGCGAGTTCAAATCCCAGCACCACCAAGCTGCCACTGTTAGGCCCTTGAGCAAGGCCCTTAACCCTCAACTGCTCAGTTGTATAGATGAGATGAATGTAAGTCACTCTGGATAAGGGTGTCTGCCAAATGATGCAAAAGAAAAAAAAATTCTGCCTTATCAGAATGTAATGTGTCAATAGTAGTTACCAGGGCATGTGCTTACACCATGAGGTCCTCAACTTGTTGTTGAGTGATGAGGAATCCTGTGAAGCCTGTCTTCTTTAGACATTTCTGGTCACTATTTACCTTTGGGTGATTATACAGCAGTGATGTGCGGTGAGGTTCATGGCTGGTGAGGCAGTAGCATTTCGTTAGGTGATTTCTACATTCATTTGATTTTCTTCATTAATCTCAGTTGCCGGTGTCTACCTTATAGATACACACACACACACACACACACACACACACACACACACACACACACACACACACTTTATTTATTTCCTCCTGTTTCCAGTCCAGTTTAGAAAATAGTTTGAGCTTGGATATAAAATCCTCCGTTGTAAAAACAGGTGGGGCGAGAGGGGAAAAATATCACAGCA
>JAQMCW010000012.1:19340938-19363004 GCA_030068335.1 Chrysichthys cranchii
AGAAAACTTTGATCTAAATCTATAAAATTCTTTTCGCGTTTGAAACGGAAATGACGTACGACCGCTATTTGTTGAAATATGAACTTGGTAATTAGCAAACTTATTTTATAAATGCTGCATTTTATTTTTTTTTCCCCTTGCACTCAGGGAGCGAAGCCTCTGGAGAATCAGCTAGTTAGGAATAAAAATTTTAATTTTATGAGTGAAAGCTCAAGTAAGATCCATCAAAATCTTTCACAGTGTGGTGGCGCTTCCAGGTGTGGGCATGGTTTCCCAGCATGCTCCGGTTGGAAGATCTTATTTGTGTGTTTTTGTTGTGTGTTTTAAACCGTGTGTTTAGTTAGTAAGGTTTTGGGAGCTGTATACATGTTTTAGGGAATTATTTGGGGGTGTCTGGGGTTTGTTGATGTGTGTTTTATAAATAGAGCGTTCATGGGACGGGGTGTCCCTCAAGTAACTTGCGGCCAGTTCGGCCAGTTGAAGAAAGAATTTCTCGCGTTGTTAAGTACGCTTGTTCTTTTAACAACCATGCTTCTTAGCAACCGGAACGGTTAATAAAAAGAGCTTCCTAGCTATTGCTTGGGGATTTTTCCTAAAACTCTTGTCGGCTCTGGTTATTTCTGGCGTTTACCGGTGATGGAGGGAAGATGCTACAATATTAAAGTAAAATAAAAATATGACCAGATAGTTCTGAAGTAGACTAATGAACCACTCACGTATTGGCCACCCCCTGCTCATGATATCTAACTAATCATGATTCCTAAAGATGATTTTATCAAGCACCATAATGCCCTTTTGTGATCAAGAGGTAATTGTGGAACAGCACTCTTTCGTGAAAAGACGAAAAATTGTTAATGAAGTACAGAATCATGGGGGTAACCGCAGCAGACTTGGACAGTATGTTTATGTAGGTTTTAATAGCATTAGCATTATTCTTGACGATTCTTAAGAACATTTTCCATCGTCTTTTATAAGTAGTGTTTCTGCTAAGCTGTGTTCTCCAGTCAGAACCCCTGGAGGCCCGGGTGCTTGGTTATAGACTGGTGAAAATGGTATGTTTGAATATGAGGTATATTAAATGATGTCAATACTGACTTCTGAGCCACCATTCTGCCTCTGCCCCCCTTTTGGCCCCGTTACTCCTCCTGTCTCCTATGAACACTGGGAGGACGCCAGGCAATCGCAGAGCCTAGAGGAATCACAGAGAGCAGCTGTTCCATTTCTGTCCCCTTGTTGACTCGAAGACCAAGTGAAAACTGCTGCTGAGAACGAGCCAGGAGGGACACCTGTGCTTCGTTCCCGTTTTAGCCTTCAGATATTTTTGACTTCTTGCAGCTTTCCAGTGGCCTGATTGTTGTCTTACCTGTCTATCATGGCACACTTTATCGTTCCTCTTCTCTCTTTGATTTAACTTTCCAACAAGCATGATATAAATACACTTGCCATGCAAATCTTCCACAAAACAGTAGAGATAAAATGTCAAGGGGGATATTTGAATGCCTATAAAGCTTCCCCCACAGGCTTCCCATGGATACACCATATTCTTCTGCCACTACTATGTCACACATCTCTTTTGGAAGCCTCAGTTCAGCTTGGGTTGTGATATGGATTGCTGCCCAGACTCCCTCTTGTCTCTTCACCCCAAGAATGTAACTGATGGGGCAGGTATGCTCAGCTGTCCCTGCCCCTTATTGTGCGGACAGACAGGCTCATACTGACAGCACACTGAGCCAAACTGCTGTCCCGGTCTCCCCACTTTTATAACAAACCTACCAACACGGATCCCACTTACTAAAGAGAATTTTCGTCTTTCGCGTTTAGTCTGTGCCTGTGTGAGGAGCATTAATGCGATATGAAGCAAAGGATTTTATCAGGGCAGGATCGTGTAAAAAAAAAAAAATGATGTAAATATCGAAGAAGGAGGGAATATAAAAATAATATGATCGCGAGGGAAGAGGACAGCCTAGAGTATAAGACAATAAACTTGGAATGAAAGGAGTCCTCTCTGGCTGAAATGTTGTTTGTGTTTATGCAATTTATGGCGTGGTGAAGTATGGTATGAGGTGGATGATGCAGTCTTTGGCAGGAGTAAACGACAAGAGGGATGGCTGATTGTAAATAAAGCGAGGTGTAGACACGGGCTTTTCCTGGTCTCAGAAGGTAGACAATCCCCACTATGAGACCTGTCCGTTCACATAACTTTCACGAAACACTGCCGTCATGCTTTACTATTTTGATGTATTGTTTTCTGGGTCTCTAACACACGTGGTGCACACATGTAACCTGTCATCTATCCTGGGAACGCCACAAGAGTCAAAGTTCAAATAGACAAGAGATCAAGATTCCTAGGATGGTATAGACATAGAGTAATCGAAGAAGAGTTAAAGATCTAAAGAGAGAGACAGATTATGTGTGTGTGTGTGTGTGTGTGTGTGTGGAGAGAGAGAGAGAGAGAGAGAGAGAGAGAGAGAGAGAGAGAGAGGAATAGGGATTAAAAGTCTGTTCATTCTGAACTATTTCCGGGTCTAGGAATCCAGTTCCCGAGGGTCGAGTGCCCAACTGAACCCTCATCCTGCCTTTTACAGCTCCTGCAATTTGGATCAACCAAAATGTTCTCTCCTTCAGCTGACCTCTATATTTTATTATTATTATTATTATTATTATTATTATTATTATTATTTTTATTATTATTATTATTATTATTATTATTATTGTTTCTAAACACCTCGGGCCATTAACTCTTTCATGCAGTGTACATGGCAGCTATTTACAGAGGATGCCTTTTGCGAAGAGGCAGCCAAGCTCCGTTACTGAGCAAGTCAAGCATGTAAGATGGAAACTTCTAATCCTCCCCTAGATGAAATTCTATCACAGCTATATCGAGTCACCTGTGTACTGTGTATCTTTCAGTCACAATACTGCTTTGACACGCTAAAGGAATTTCAGTCATTTAGTCAAATCAACACCATGCTAGGCCACTGTGATTGTTGTCGTTTACAGATACGGTGCTGCTGCTGCTGATTATGGCCGTGTTTGAGTACCATCAAAATATCTGCCTGACAAGCTGGTGTTGCAGATCGTCTCTTCCCATCATGGCATTCCCGTTATATCCCGAGATGGAAGGAGTCATTTGCGGGAGTTACCTCGAGAGGAAAATATTGCCAGCAGATCACAGCACGTATATGTGACAACCTGACAGCAAAGGGAATCATTTGTTCCACTGGTTGTTGTTTATTTCTGGTGACAAATTTGTGAGAGATTTCAAACATGGAGCTCAAATTGACTGGGGAAAAAAATGTTTATAGGGCCCTGTGGAAATGTTGCACAAACCAGACCAGTGAAAAAAAAAAAAAAAAACAGCTCCGGTTTTAATCCTCCATTTTTGCCATGACATGCTGTGGGTGTTACTTCTCCCCAACAATGGCCACATAATCACCCCTGACATATCCATCCCATTCCCAAACACCTGCTTGGCCCTCTCGTAACCCATCAGGTTGCCAGCATGGCAAGGCAACATCCATCATGGATGAATATGCTAAACACCCTGCCTCAGGCTCCATATTCACCACCATTCCAGGATTGCCTCCAAGCCTCTTAATAACCTTGACTGCAACCTATCCATCACCCATGCACTCTTAACAATAAGAGCTTTTTATAAAGCACACTCTGCGTCCTCTCCTCCTCTGTGTCTCCTGTTACTCGGGGTAACACATCAACAATGCCAGAGTCACTTTCGGAATCCCAAAGAGTCGAATTTGACGCTTTGGATGGTTCTAGGATCACTCTGAGGGTCATACTGGTTACATATGAATGTAGAAAAAAAAGAAGACGAAAAAACGACTTGATGAAATCATGATGCAATGTGATGTGACGCAATATTTCTTACAGTGATGCAATCATTCTGTACAGTACCTAACCCAGAAAACAGAACCCTTCAGTGATACGCACAGTGATATTTATCTCAGTTCTTCGATACGGATCTTTATTTCCTGATAAACCTGTGTGTATGTTCTGAGTTGTGGCACGTCCCCTCCACTGCGTCTCTCATACCTTTCTTTGTGGGCTCAGGCATCTTGAGCTGTGTTCCACTAGATGTGTCACCAGATGAGAGCCCTCTGCCCTGTGTTAATATCGGGGATTGGAGATGGCACCCAGGTCCTTTGCCCTGCAGACTGTAAGGAGGAAGAAAAGCAGATGGACGCCTCAGAAGAGAGCTGAGCTAAAGGTGAGAAGATGGCAGTCCCTTGGTGACTGAGGAAATGGCAGAACTGAGGGAGACAGGCTAAGTGGGTTTATATAGCACAGGCCTGGGCCACTCCTCTGTCTGTTTGATCATGATGCCCAAAAGCATCTGAGTCCCCTCTCAGCCCCCCCTTACAGCACTTTAGGGGATTAGGTGTGGCTTTTACTCCCATCCCCTTCATACCACTGCTGAGGAATGACAGGAGCATGACAGAGGTGAGGCTTGGATGGCAACAAATATCCATTTGGGGAAAATAATCATTTGGGGGAGGTTTTTTTGGGCCTCATTTGGTTTTAGAATGAAAGATTTCTGCTGTACAGAATTGCTCAGTGCTAAATACGAATCTTCCAGCTAGCCAGCTTGAATTTCCTGTCAATTTGAAATCCCCTGTCTTTATAGTCCTTATAGAGTCCTTGAATGATCGATATCGCCAGAGACCCGAACAATGTTATGAATATTACCCAGCGCTGAGTTCTTAGGTTAAAGGGCTGTCTCATCCTTTCTAGAATCCTTTGTGCCAAGTAGCTAGTTGCCATTTTAGCCATCAATGTTACAAAAACAATGCAGCGACATCCTAGGCCATAGACCTTAGGCTAAGATGTAGTGTGAAATTAAAGATATTTTGTCAAAGTTTCTTTATTTTAAAGTGTTTCGACCGATCCTGTCCATTTTCAAGCGGTTATTCGGTATGCAAACTGGCAAACCGGCCTCGGCCATCTCGTGGACAGACATAAAGGAAAGAAAAGATAAGGCCTATTTTGACTTGTGAATGAAGAATAAGTTAAATATGGGAAACCTAGCAGGTAGCGGTCCCGTGCAATCAAAGCAAAAACAACAAACTGGATTCTGGGAAAGGTCATTAAGCACCAGAAAGTCACAGAAAGACTTCTGAGCAAATGTGAATGAAAAAGTATTTCTTTGCTAAACTTTTCTCCCCCGAGTCAGAGATCAACTTAAATGCTATTGGAGGAAGACAAAGTGCTGCTTGCTGGCACAACAGTAAATTCTGTGAAGAAGCCTGAGTTTTTTGAAGTTGTCACCTTGACTTTTGAGATATATAACACGGAAAAGGTTTCTAGTCAAATGTCAAAGTTGTTAAGACTCTGCCTCCACAATAATTGCACTTTCTTCGTCACATGCACAGCAGCAATTTACACAACAGGACATAAAGTCATCTCAATCCTTTACAGGGCACTAATTCAAATACTTCATTCAAAATTTCATCCCTAGAGTACTACTGGAGAATACAACAAGACTTTACATTACAAGAACCTTTTTCAATTGTATGTTGTAAAAAGACAGATCAACAGCGTTACCATATATGACTAGTGTAGGGTCAAATTTTCAACAATATATAAGAAAAACACATATAAACTTACAGGAACATTTTTTTAGGATGGGAGAAACCCATGTGGTTCTACGACCTCACAGAGAGGCATGGGGGAGGGGGTGGGGGTGGGTTTTTTTTTGGATGTCAGGTGAAGTTACCAAATATAGTCCTTCACCCGATAAAGGGTTAAAGGCCAGCAAGTCCACTAAATCTTTTTAAATTAAATAAAAGTGATGAACCCCCCCTTTTTTTGTTTTTTTGTACAAATACATACCTTGCATAAAACATGTGTATGCCATCTGGTGAGCATGCAAATTCTCAGTACACACATATATTTTATTAGTTGAACTGTATTTAGTGAATAATTCATATGCATTCCTCACTAAACCTCATAAATATATGTATGTCTAATGACCCAGAGTAGTGTCTTGTGTCCTGTGGCACTGACTAATCTCTCCAATGGATATTTTGAAACCAGTCGCAATTAAAATTGGGAATATTGGGCACTTTTATTCTGGCTTGATTTAGTTGCTTACTTCAAGTGGAGTGTTGTTCAACTCATTAGCTAATTCCTAAGGTCTGTACAGTATGTCCAGGTTGAGATGTGGTAAGCCTGGAAAGCATGGTTCTTTGTAGGACTTTAACTCTGTACCACCTGAATTTGACCCTGAAATTCAGTATCCTGAAATGATTCCATTAGTCGCACCAAATGATACCCTCCAATTATCTCAATTGAGTCAGAAACTGCCTTACTGACACATGAATTACCGATAGCCCAGCTATTGGTGCTCTTATGCTGCAGTCCTGCCTAACTGGTCTAACTGAAAGTATGTGGCCTTTATTGGTGACTGGCCCATATATAACACGAAGCGGGCTCGAGTAGTAAATGCTGGGCTTAGGTGCAGTATCATGTGGGCCTGCTACAAAGAACAAATAAAACCATTTGGGAGTGCCTGGGCTGCACAAGGGTTCATATCGCACTAGAGTCTTTAGCTATGAGGTCACCAGCCTCGAGCTCAGAAATAATGGAACAAGCTGTCATAGTGCTACATGTTTGGACATATGTGCATGCCGCAGCACACGTAGGCACAAATAGACACACACACACACACACACACACACACACACACACACACACACACACACACACACACACACAGAGAAAACAAATAGACAACAGAAAACTATTTTTAGGAGTTGTGTTGCTGAAAAGGACAAAGACTCATAAATAGCAAACCCCTACATCTAGCGCCCGTTTATATCCATGGTTTAAATCACTACCGTTTCCATGCTAAAATCCTCGTGGCTGATATTATGATTTCAAAAATATCGTCCTGGAGATTTGGACTATGGCATCATACAGCTTCACACACCAGTCATAATATTTTGTATATCTGGAAGCTAACAAAATGAACACTCAGACATCTTCAGGAACTGCTTTATTCTGGTGAGGTTCAAAGTGGAGCTCGAGCTTATCTTGGAAACGCCGGCCACAGGGTGGGGGAATTCACCTCAGATGGGAAGCCAGGGCAACGCACACTCACACATACACGTTCAAATTTAGCCCTAAGGACAGTTTAGAGTTGTCAGGCCACCTACCTGTGTGTGTTTTGGACATGGGCAGAACACTGGAGGACCTGAAGGAACCAACATGGACATGGGGAGAAGATGTGAAACTCCATCCAGACAGGAATCTGAGCTCAGGATAGACCCATGGACACTGCAAGGAGGTGACGCTGAACCACTGAATAATAATAATAAGAAGAAGAAGAAGAATTAAATAGAATAGAATAGATTTATAATAATAATAATAATAATAATAATAATAATAATAATATTGTTAGTTAAGTAGATATTTAAATGGCCAATTTTGGCTGCCTACAAACATTTGAATCTGAATCTAAAAATACCAGTGATCACGCATTCCTAACATTCTCTGAAACACTGATCCAGACTTTAAGGGGCTATGTAAGAAAAAGATCTGAGTTACAAAATGATCCCAAGGATTAAGTGTAAGCCTGTATGAGCTGAGTGTAGTGATCAGGATGGGTCAGCGTGCTTCGAAATATGTCAGAGCTGGTCATTAAGGGCTTCAAATATCCAAAGCAAGACTTTATAGTCAGTGCGAAATCTAAGCCAGTGTAAAGTAAATGGGACTGGAGTGATATGCTGACTTTATGTTCTTGTTTAGGAACACACTGCATTCTGGAGAAGCTGAAGAGGGCAAAGAAAGGACAGTAGTCTTAATCACATGTCTGGAAAGCATGTATCTCAGCATTATGTGTGTTTAATTTGGATTTGATTCTTAAATGATATGGTGCAGAGGTTACTTGTGGGACTTGAAAAGACCAGCACTAATCCTCAAGGTCCTTAACCTCAGCTTAGCTTTCGACTGCACAGAAAAGAAAGACGTTATAGATAACCTCAAGATTTCACTTTTATTCTATTTATGTTTAGATTCAAATCTATATATCTTTAACAGAAAAAAAATTTAAATTTGGTGTACTAGTCTTAATTTATTTTGGGGTCTTCTGAAATCCACACAGGGTCAAAAATATACATACATGCACATAGAGTATTAATTCAGTGGTGATGAAAGTCTTCAAAATGTCTTTTAACTTGTCAAGGCCAAAGCCTCATAACCTCCTGCTAGTGACCAAGAATGACTCCAACAGGTAGCTTTTCTGTGAACAATGTAAAAAGGGTTTGTTTGACAAGTCAAGTTATTGGGAGGTGCAGTATCTTTGCCACGGTTAGAAAGAAGACCCTCACCCTCAACTGAGAGAAAATTGGTTCTGATGGTTCTGGTTCTGGTTAGGAACAACACAGGAACCATCAAATCACAGGCCTGTCATGAAGTGGAAGCTGCTGGAACACTGTCTACAGTCAAGAGAGCTTTACATCACCATGGACTGAGAGGATGCCGTCCAAGAAAGAAGCTCCTGCTCCAAAATCCACACCTTCAAGCTGGACTAAAGTTTGCAGCTGAACACATGGACAAATAAAAGGCCTTCTGGAGGAAAGTTTTATGGTCAGATGAGACTGAGATTGAGTTGTGTGGCCACAATGAGCAGAGGTACAGAGGAACTCTGTAGCAGCTGTGAAGCATGGTGGTGGTAGCATCATGCTCTGGGGCTGTTTTGCTGCCAGTGGAACTGCTGCATTGTGCAAAGTGGATGGAATAATGAAGAAGCTCAGAATTCTTCTGCAGAACCTCAAATCATCAGTGACACGGTTGAAACGTGGACACAGGTGGATGTTTCCAACAGGACAATGAGCCCAAGCGCACATCAGAGCTGGATGTGGAATGAATAGAGCAGGCTAACATTAAGCTTAAAACAAGTCCTGAGCTCAACCCTGTCAAAATATGTAGACTGTGATTGAAAGCCAGATCTGTGGCAGGGGATGTACAAATTTAATTGAACTCTACAAATTCTGCCAAGAAGAGCGGTCAAATATCCAACCAGAATTCTGCAGAATCTTGTTGATGGCGACCAAAAGGCATCTGATAAAGGTGAAACTCACTAAGGGACGTTTTACCCAATATTAGGGGTGCTGTATGTATTGTTGTTCACAGGATCCTGTGATTACTTCAGAAAACCCCCAATAAATGAAGTCTTGTGCACCAAATTATTGTATGGTTTTTTTTTTTCTTTTAGAGAGGTATGTTGCATAATCTTTTTTCTGCAGAAAGTCCTGATGATTAGACTCAACTGAAGATCACATGTGGCCAGAAAAATCAACTGCGTAAAGCCGGCTTGGGAAAAGTGCCTACACTTTTTCTACACTTCAACAGAACCAAACCCTTTAGCAATATCGCCACCTGCTGTAGGCAAATCCCAGGTTTATGTCACCTCATCTATGCCAGGGAACTCAAACTTTCCTTCTGCGTACGTATTTCCACTCCCCTGTTAGATCTAACCAAAGAATAACATCACTAATCCACATCATTAATATATATCACTATAAATATTTTAATTCTGATGGGGGTCTTCTCTTAGTCTGCAGCATATACAGTATACACACTGTTCTCTGAGCCATGTCCACCCATATACTACCCATTTATTCTAGCTCTGTATTTATTTTTTATGTTTCTATTATTATCAGTGGTGGAAGGAGTCCTAAACGCACTGACCTGAATAAAAAAAAAAAAAAAAAAGTACTGCTACTAATAATTCTAGTGCACACGTAATAATAACTTAGTAAAAGTAAAAACAGTGACCACGAAAATGACTCAAGCAACAGTAAATAAATCTGACACGTTGAAAAGTTACTTGAGGAATTCATTTGTTTTTACGCACCTACAGTTCACACATCTTAAGGCAAAAATGTTCAGGATCAGAGGAATGCATTTTTGAACAGTTATGCTAACTCGCCCAGTGAGCCACGCCACCTGAATGAATGAACACCACCTCCGATTTTTAGCTAGCTAGCCACTAAACTCCTACATGCTCCTATGTGCATAGTTAGCTATCTAGCCCCTTACACATTACCCTGAGCACTGCCTATAGGCTGTAGATATATGTAGATCGATATACGATAGACGTGTCAGATTTAATACGCAGCTTTTAGTGTAAAACATAAATTAACCCGTCTAGCTAGTCGAGTTCATTCAGCTAGCTAATAGCTTTCCTGTGCATGTTTCTGCAGGTTAAATGTAGTAGAGCTGTGTAATATTTCCATGAGGTTTGGCTCTCATTATCTGCAGATTATTATTATTATTACACTGTTTTATTTGAAACATCCAGACCTGAAGATATCTGAGAAATTGGACCAGGGATGTTCATCTGTCTCCACTGTCTCAGATGCTGTGGCTGCTGAGTAAAGCACCTGAGGCCTTCACGTTTACTTTTGGTATAAAACTTATTCATGGCCAAGAAGAGATAATACATAGGCTCATTGTAGAAAGGCCATGTTTTCCTCTTCTTCGGCAGCTTCCATGTGAGAGACTATGGCACCCACAGAATGCTTTGTGCACTGTTTATGAATTCTTTTACATCCATTTTGGTCTAGTACACTAAGGCACCGTAGGACCCGCAACATCCCATTTTTCTCTGATTCTTTGGGTCATGTTGCAGTTCAGTGCACAGAATGATGTCATCTTTAGTCATATTGGGAGTTTCCACCACAAAAAAAAAACCCCAACCAAACAACAACAACAAAAAAACAGCAACAGCTTGAGGTCCTGCCATCAAATTTAGTACAGTATATCTACTTTTAAGGTTGCCTCTGGTCTTCCTCCATCACTAAGGGTTTGGGCCAGAAATTGCTTAAACACTTTTAACAACAAATGTACAAAGTTTCATAGCAGGCTTTAATTTGTCATTCAAATGTAAAAAAAAAATAAATAAAAAGTAAAAAAAAAAAAAAAACCTGCTTGTAAAAGATTTACTGAGGGGTCCTTAGTAATTCTGTATATTTGCGCATCCTCACCATATAGCTCCTGGTCTTCCCCCGTGGCTAAGGGGTCTTGTCAGAAAGTGCTTGGCCCCTTAATCGCTGCTTGGAGCTATATTTTCGATTGGGTGTCAAAATTTTGCACACCATGTCTTGGCTTAGCCTTCCGAGTGAAATGTATTTATTAAATAAACACACACACACACACACACACACACACACACACACACAAGGAAAAGTACTAATCATTAAATGAAACAAAAAATATTTAGTTCCAGTGAACCACATTGTCAAGTACTGTAAAGAGAATGCACGTTTGTACCATTCCACATGATTTCACTGATTATTACATATTATTTGTTGGAAAAACAGAGCTTGAGATATCTGGTGCCTCAGCTTAGCAACGTGTTTGAAATGTCCAATGTGAAAAAAGAAACCCAGCTTTCACAAATTATAGTACCTGCCTAGACAACTACATTACAGGTGCAGAGGTTGTGACTAGCTGAATCATTCAGTGCTGCTATAATTCACGATAAATGAAGTACTAGCTCCATGATTTATCCACATTATTTAGTCATTTGCTTTAGATGTAAATAAAAGCCCATTACTGGAGATGGGTGGCTTTGAACTAATTACAAAAAGAAAACCATGTTAGAAAGCTAATGTGCTTTTAAAACCTTATATACAGATTGTCATAGCTTTAATTTGTCACTGAAATGTAAAAATAAAGTAAACAAAAATGCCGATTGTGAAAAATTTATGAGGTGGGAGCAGGAAGGGTTTTTAGTTCTTCTTTGGACTGTATGAGCACAATCTCACCACATAGCCATGATTAAGCTTGCCTGGGCTGATGTTATGAAGTAGAGTTCGCTATTTAAGGCTAGACATTTTGTCGGGCAGTAAATTATCTGGGTTAAGATGATCTCATTACGATACTTTTGGGAAGCACGGCTATGCACTATGCCCCAGCGCAGCTTTGAATTTCTCCTGCTTAACTATTGGCTGAAGAAGCGCTGTGACTCAGACCTCCTGATTGCGAGACCACGGTGTCAGGTCTAATTTGAGGGACAGATTACTCAGATGGTCCTAAACGCTTAGATTTCTGTCCCACAGCCAAAACACATGACACTATATTCAGTTATAACATGAAGGTTTTCAGAAGCCAGAGCTCTTTATAGAATTAATCTTAAGAACAGAAGGAGCGTTCAGCTACAAACTGGGTGCTGTCTTCATTTCTTCTTAACAGGAACATATTATTATTATTATTATTATTATTATTATTATTATTATTATTATTATTATTATTATTATTATGTATAGGGTAAATAGTAGAAATAAATACATTTAAAAAAGGAATACCTTAAAAAAAAAAATCTGGGCATATATTGCAAAATTACCGAACACACTTCAACATTGTGTAGAACAAAAAGCGAAAAACAAAAAAACCCCAATGAATATTCTCTTATTTGTGTTGTCTAATAAGACCTGAGAAAGAAAACAGTGAATGGCTTGTTTGCTACTATTATACTACTTTAAAACATCATGCCCTGAACGTGCATCAAATAGCATAGCCAGAATACTCACCATCATTTGGGATGATTTTAAATTCATAATTACTGTTATGCTGTACAAAACTTCATCGTTTTTTAAAATTATTATTATTATTTTAAAAATCTTGAATCAGTCAGATCTAGGATTTCCTATTCTATGATTATAATAAACCATAGCTTTATATACAATTCATGGTCATTCATCTTCTGCCGCTTAATCCTTTTCAGGGTCGCGCGGGGAAGCTGGAGCCAATCCCTGCTGACTTCGGGCGAGAGGTGGGGTTACACCCTGGGCGGGTCGCCAATCCAGGCAGGGCGACACACAGAGACAGACAACCATTCACACTCACATTCACACCTACGGCCAATTTAGAGTCACCAATTAGCCTAATCCCCTCTGTGTATGTCTTTGGACTGTGGGAGGAAATCGGAGAACCTGGAGGAAACCCACACGGACACGGGGAGAATATACAAACTCCACACGGAAAGGCGCCCAGGTCGCCCCAATCTAGACAAATACAAGCTGGATATACAATATAGTAGTGATAGTAGTGACACTATTGGCAGATAATTTGTTACAGTACTTGTACATTTTACTCATTCTTAGCATTTATTTCTAGAAAGAAGCAAAATTATCTGTTAATGAGATGAGAAACATTGAGACTTGAATATAAATAACTTTAAAAATGTCTAGAAATAGGTGTAATTATTTTAGATTTGGTTCAATTTAATCTTTTAATGGATTTTTTTAGTCTACGTTGCAAAAATGCATTACAGTTGCTTCTAACATGCCAAACTGCCTATTTTAAGGATTTTTTTTAATCTAGTTTTAGTGGCTAGAATTTGATACAAGTTCCAAGCCATAATTTTTCTTACCAGGAAAAATTAGTGGCACATACCCCTATTGGCAGTTTTTTCTTTTGTTCATTTGGGTTTTTTGCTTGAACCCAGACAATTTTACTGCATTAAGAAAATGTGGCTTCTTTCTAGAAGTGCATTTACTTTTGGTTTTCTTTCACTAGGTTCTTAAATTAAGAATGCACAGATGACTTAATTCTGAAAATTGCTTCGAAGCGGTGCATTGTTCGAGCTCGTTTCTAGATAAATCCAGCTCAAAATTAGCTGTAGTGTAGCTGTAGTAAGCCAAAGAAAGATCAAATATCTGAAAACAAGGCTATTTTTCTTACACAAACACATGCTCGTCAATCCTACGTTTCCTTCTTTCTTTCTTACTTCCTTTAAATAAGGCTCGTATTTTGTTGAGATCATTTTTTTTTTGCAGTGTACGAACATGTAACCAAAAATAAATAAATAAATAAATAGATAATGTCATGCTCACTGGCGTCTATTGATTTTAAACGGAACATACTGTATCAGGAGATATGAGTTATGTAGGTTTACATGGGTTAAGGATATGACGTCTGTCATGGCCTAGACTAATGTATGTAATAATTCAGATTTAGCTCTATAAGGATCAGTAAAGTGTGACCTTCCGGTAACTGCAGGCTGTATTAATACAGAACAGGATTACTAAATGTAATGAAATGAAATATGAAACGAAATGAATCCGGCATGAAAAAGTAAAGATGACTTTATTTTGTTCAAAAATAAACCCAGCGTAAGATTAACACAAATACAGGAAGCAACACTTTGACACATTGCTGCTGAGCGTAATGTTGTGCTTGGCTTTGAAGCATTGAGTCAAAAACCTGGGATTATTAGATGAATTTTCCTTAGCATAGAATATTTTTTTCATAATGTTTTATTTTGGTTTTTAGTGTCATGACATGTTATAAAACGTCTCCAGCTGGCATAAGTCACCCTGGACAGAATAGCTGCTCGAAAGCCTGATTACAGCCACCTAACATATGCATACTATGACAAACCAGAGAAGAATCATAATTGTAAAAATTAAAAAACAAAAAAACCCACTAAATCACCCCGTTAGCACTAGGCGTTCCTCATTCTCTGCTGGCTCCTTAACGTAGTCAGGGTGGCTCTGCTAAACTGGTAGGTCAGTTTTTTTCTCACTTTGATGATTTCGCCCGAGCGAGAGTAGTTTCTCAGGGCGCGGGACATCTTCTGGTAGGTCATGGGCCTTCGGTTGCCCTTGCGCTGGCCCCAGAGTGCCGCGACGTGCTCTTTATACATTGAGGAGAAGCGGAAAACCCCCACCGAGGCAGGAACCCAGGACAAGCAATGCGCCATTCCAGGGTCTTCCAGCATCTCGAACAAAAAGTGGAAGAGACGCAGCTTTTTCCCTGCAACCATATAAACTGATTTGTATGTGCAAGCACGGGGTGGAGGGGTTAAGAGTTCAATAGCATAGGCAAACCATTTCTCCTAAAAGGCACAATGAATAGAGTCTTTGTGGAGAACTATTACGATAAGGATCTCTTGCACACCACATTATAGTCAGTCATGACACTGATGAGAGATAAGTTTGTGGATGGCAGTTATGGGCAGGACAGCGCACTGGCCGCTCCTAAGCTATTGTTCCCTGGGGCAATGTTTAGCTGCTGTGATCTGTCAAACCACAAAAAGCAGAACTCACCTCTGCCTGCAGGTGTAAAGCCGGACGATGATTCGGCTCTTTCCTCCGGGCTGACGTGTTGACTTAAAGGACTTCCTTCGCCAGCAGGAGTGTTTAAAGCTTCCTCCATGGACACGGACTCCCTTATTCCAGCTGATTCAAATCCCAGTTCCTTCAGCTGTGATCCTGTAGCCTTCAGCATGCAAAGAAATGCAACTGAAATGGTTGAAATGGGTTTTTTTTGTTTGTTTGTTTGTTTGTTTGTTTTACCTCTTATGTGAGTTATGGGGGACTTCTTTCTTACTTGCTGCGTCTTTCCTGAGGAAAGCAGTTGTAAAGAATCCATGTGATGTGACAGAATGCCGTCGTCGTCTCCGATGAGTTGCCGGTCGGTATGGGAATCACCTGTGGGTGTAATGCGACGATAATGAGCTCTGTACCTTTCAGCGGCATTCACATACACGTTAAAAGTAAAGACGGTCTTTTAGATTACTCACCATTTTCCCATTGGCACCTAGTCTCCTGCCTGCAGTGTTCTTCAAGGAACTCCAGAATGACCTCCAGGTCTGTCTGATAGGTCTGTGACATAGTCTGTGGAAGAATACACACAGCTTTGTATCTTTCAAGGAAGGAAAAAAAGAAATTCTGACATTATAATGAACACGGAGAGCCCTTTACCATGTCGTCCTGCCTCTGGTCAGAGTTTTATACTTTAAATGGGTTTTGCTGTTGTTGTTGTTGTTGTTGTTGTTGTTGTTTTTAATCAAGAGCAATTCTGAAAATAGGATGATTTCCAAACGAAAATATGAATGCATGGAATGCATTTGCGTTACTGATCCACGCTGACTCTCAGACTCGCTCTTAAGAAGCTCCATGCAGGGGAGTGGACTGCCTCGCTCTCATGATCTACAACCTACATGACAAAAGCGGTCTCTCCGAGACCCCAAACCCTCAAACACCTTGGACAAGCCTTCACAGCACCCCAACCACCATAACAGTGGAAGCCGCTGATCTTCCCCTCACACACCTCCCTGACTTTGTTCGCATTATGTAGTCCCTTGACCACATCCTCCTCCTAACTGAGCGAGATAAGAAGAGTGCTGCCACCGCACCCCACACCCCTCTTGGTGGAGACCAAAATAGTTTCGCTAAATATCTTTTATCATAAAGATAACAGTTCACCCGTGATCAATACATTTGCTAACAAGCGTATATATTTTCAGACAAGCACTTAGGGAGCAAGATGTACAGTATGTATGTATGTAATATGTATGGATTAGTATAGTGCATAGTGTATATTAGTGTACTATATACAGACAGCCAGATCCCTGAGGGAAATGACAGCATTAGAATGATCTAATATTTTGTTACACCTAGAAACTGTGACCATGAACGCCATGCGGTTGACATGAGCGGTTCTGCTATGATGGGTCAGGATTTAAATGCCCACGAATTGTCTTACACTCAAATCTCCCTCAGTAATCAGGTGAACAGAACAGAGTTTGTGTTTACACTAGGGTGAATCTGGTGCTACACACCTGGACTTTTGGACCATATGGATAACACATGGATGTAGATGGGAGTTAGTTATAACGGGACTATCCGGCGTCACCCAGATGAGGATGGCTTCCTCTTAAGGTTTCTTCCTGTTGTCGTCTCAGGGAGCTTTTCCTCACCGCCGTCGCCACAGGCTGCTCGTTAAATAATGGATAAACTGAGAGCTTCATGAGTTTATAACTGGAATTTATTTTTTATATACGTCTGCGAAGCTGCTTTGCGTCCATTGTTAAAAGTGCTATACAAATCTAAAATTGAACAGAATTGAATTAAATCATGCATCTGTCTTCTTCCGTCTCTCCTCTCTGTCTTTTTTTTTTAAGGAGGTACGGAAACTGAAGCGAAAGTTGATCTCGCTGTTTGATAAATCAACCACGTGGACACTGGAAATTACATACACTTTGAGTTTATTTACAAAAATTAAATAAAGCACGCTCGGGTTGAGTCCACACCAACATTTACTTCTTTTTTCACCCAAATACAAGCTTTTAGTGAAATCCCATGCTCAGGAATTTACAGTTTCAGACACAAGCAAGCACACATTAGCAAATAATGGACATGTTGATAATGGTCGGAATTTTCCTAACCCTTTGGTCTGTCCACGTTCTGTACGTACATCCCCGTGCTGTTCAGCGTTACAGGACTGGCCGACATGATTCAGTCAGGATTACTGCGCAGTATTTAATGCCCTTGGAGGGTTTTCAGGCGAGTGTGCACTGCCAGGGAACGTCTTACGGTTTTCCCGTCACTGAGATGGGTCGTGTGTTTTCAGGCCTTCGGGTGACGTTAGAGCAGAAGTGAAGTCGTACTCTGGGGGGTAAGGGCACTGTGCGTACCAGCCGTGCCAGTCAGCTCCAGGAGCTGAGCAGTAGTAGGCCTGGTCCGCGGGGATTTGGTGGTGAGGAATGAGCTCTTGCGTCGAGGGCCCAGACGTGCTCATGGTCTCCAGTCTCTGCAGGATCAGAGGGTTAAACTGGTATGTGAGCTTGCGGCGCACTTTGACGATCTCGCCCGTGCGGCTGTAGTTGCGTAGCGCCCGGGCCATTTTCTGGTAGGTCATGGCTTTGCGGTTGCCCTTGCGCTGGCCCCAGCACTCGGCCAGCTTTTCTTTGTTTTTGGAGATGAAGTGGAACGTCCCAGTGCCACGGTCCGTCCACTGGATGGAGTCCACCATGCTGGCGTCGTGCAGTGCTTCGTGAAGGTATTCATACAGACGCAGCTTCTTGCGGCCTGAGTAGTGTAGACACAGGACAGGACTTGGTTAAAATGATTGATTCTAGTTTTAATTCTAGATCAGTTTCTGGATTTTATTTTTAAGTGTAATAAAGTTATGAAGCAATGGACACCAACCATCCTTCTGGAGATATGTCTCTCCCCAGAGTTCTGCTTCAGGGATTCTGATTCAGACTTAAGACTTTTTTCGAGACAATTCTAAAGAGAGATAAATCAGGGGGAAGAACAAAGTAAAGAGCCTCACCTTTCCGGAGCCGTTCCGGTATCATCGGGTAAAGCCCCGAAGGCTCAGGTGTTCCCCACGAAGACGCCTCTGGTGCTATATGAGACCATGACTTAGGGAACGCACATAGAAGGAGTTCAATCACAAAAAGCATTCTGAAGTCGCACGGGAAATATCCTAATTAGTAATTTTGCAACGTGCACTTACTGATGCTTCACCCCAGTCGTACGCTGAAGACGATCCTGCGGAGTGAGGCGTGTAGCGGTAGCAGGACACTGAGTATTGCACAGGAGAATCATGACTGCGGATATTCTCCAAGTACTTACTGTCTGAAGGAAATGAGAGAGAAGAAACATAAGCAATTAACACACACACACACACACACACACACATACACACACACACATATATATATATATACATGCATGCAACAAACAGGCAACAAAGTCTTTCCCTTTCAAAAATCTGAAATCCAAATTTTGAATTTTGAAATTTTGAAATCAAAATCAACAAGACGTTTGTAGTTACCGGTGTCGTAGTAGAAGATTTCTGAGTGCCGCTGCATCACATCAATGGCATCCTGAAAATCCTGATTAATGTCATTATCCAGAGATGCCTGCTTAAAATCAAAATACAGTTTGAAATAGGATGGTTTACAAAGGATTTCTAGTACCTAATGGAAAACAAAACATATTCTTTAAGTATTACAGCACTTTGTTGAGCAAAATTAGCACGTCAGTCTATCAAATAGCAACTACTACAACACTACTGAGACATCACCTGGGAAATTCAATGAATTTGTCTTCCTTGCAGTTTCTAAAACTCACCATTTTGCCACTAGTGCTCAATTCGCGTGTGCTCCCACAGGTTACGTTTGGCAGGTATTTTCAACTGGGCATGTACGAGCTTTTTTTTTCGGACAATGTGATTTTTATAGTCTGCCCAGGCTAACGGGGGGTAATGCTGTCAGGTCAATTTAAATGCGACGACGTCAAACTTCTTTCGGTGCAACCCATTCCGGAGCACTTCTCTTTTTGGAAATACAGACCAGGACGAGCGCGACGTTCACATTATCTCCAAATCTCCATTGGAGAAAAAAAAAAAAAAGAAAGAAAACACAGCACCTCGAAACCATTACTTTGTTCAGGAATCATATTTGCATTTCTGGCTTTGATGCTTCAGGGTACTTGGTCATGTATGCCATCGTGACGTACTGTAGATGTACTTTAAATCACGACAGCTTTTCTGAGGACAAAGAATCTTGTATTGCATGTATGAAATGAAGGCACTTAAAGCACTTTGGATTGATGCACAAGTACAAGTGTGATGTGGAATACAAAATTTGAACATTGTACACTTGGTTTGTGGTTTAAAGGTGTCATTTTTAAAATCATCAAAATCGGGTTTAAAACATGGTTTTAAAACCAATTTATTTAATATACACATTTTGCTGAGTGTACAGCCAGTCTGGAGAGTGCATGTGTTTTTCAGATGAGAAAAACGTATAAACTCTCATCGATGTACATGAGCCGGTTAGGCCGCGGTTATACACGATTTTAATCCTGTATACGTGCTATTTCCATTTTACTCTAATCCTATTTTACCCATACAGATTTATTATTATTATTTTTATTTATTTTTTTACAAATACATTGGTCAGTTTATTTCCTACTACCAAAAAACAAACAAAAAAAAAACCCCACCAAGTTTTAAATATCAACCGGCTGGCTGGGAAGTTCCCCTTTCGCGTTTGCAAAGTGTAAAAGAATAGATGAGCCGAGATAAAAGTGGGAGATTACAGAACCACGCTGAGATTATTGCTATTCAGTACTGACAGGAACTCACGGAAGACGGCAATCAGTTAAACACTGTATTCTGTGCAAATGTAAATTATTAGAAACGGTGTGTGCCGTGGCACAGTAACAGCGATTTGAATAAGCGACACATGATAATATTGTTATCACAAAACCACACTGTGTATCTGTGTCTGAAAAAAGAAAATACAGAATTTCGTGGTATTGTTTCTTGCCTGCACTGGGTGATAAACTACTGGCTTAGCAGACGCGGTCCGCTCGACTTTTTTTTTCCACTTGTGGTAAGACTGAGCCTGCTGTAAATCACTATAAATCCCAAGACAGGAAGTATCCACACTGTCTCAGTTTATGTATTTATTATTAATAAGAATAAAAACATAAGAATATTCCACATCTCTTCCTGGGGTTTTTCCCTGATACACTGGCCTATAGCCAAGGATTTAAGTAGCAGTGTTTAATAATTACACTCAATTAGCACTTTTTATGAACACACATACACCTCTATGCTCATTCATGCAATTATCTAATTATCCACTCATCTGGTTGCAGCGCGACGCCTAAAGTCGTGCAGATACCTGCCAACGGCTTCATGTAACGTTCACATCATCCACCGGGAAAACGTGTGATCTCAGTGCGTTTGAGATTGTCACCATGGCATGACTGTTGGTGCCAGATGGGCTGGTTTGAGTATTTCAGAACTGCTGGGAATCTCTTGGGATTTTCACACACCTCAGTCTCCAGAGTGTACACATAATGGTCTAATAATTTCTGTGGACGGGAAGGCCTTTTTGGTGGAAGAGGTCAAAGGAGAGCTGACAGAAATGCTGCAGTAACTCAGATAACTACTGTACAAATGTGGTGAGCAGAAAAGCATCTCAGAATGCACAGCCAATCAAACCTTGCCGTGGATGGGCTCGAACATCAGGAGATCTCGAAGACCACTTCGCGTTCCTCGTCTGTCAGAAAAGAACAGAAAGCTGAGGGTGCGGTGGACACAGCATCATCACCAACACTGGATAGTGGAAGACATGTAAAACGTAGCCTGGCCTGAGGAATCTGGATTTCTGCAGAGGCACACAGATGGTAGGGTCAGAATTTGGCACCAGTGGCATGAGTTCATGAACCCAAGAGTCCTGACTGGTGGAGGTGGTGTGATGGTGTGGGGAGTGTTTTATTGGCACTCTTTGGGTCCATTAATACCAATCAATCACTGCTTGTTTGAGTATCGTTGCTTAGCATGTGTATCCCTTCGTAAGCATTATTTACCATCATCTAATTGTTACTTCCAGCATGATCCTGTACCATGTCCAAAAGCAAAATCATCTCAGTTTGGTTTAATGAACATGACAAGGACAAAGACAGCGCTCTTCAGTGGAATCCCCAGTCATGGGATCTGAATCCAATATAAACCATTTGGGATGTGGAAGAACGGGAGATTTGGAGCAGATTCAAATCTGCAATCGTGTCAACATGATAAGCAGAATCTCCAAGGAATGTTTCCAACATCTTGTGGAATCCATGCCATGAGGAACTGAGGCTGTTTAGAGAACAAAAGGAGGCCCTACCCAGTAATATTACTGCAGCCAGCGTTCCTAATAAAGTGCTCTGTGAGTGTATATCTGTGTGTGTGTGTGTGTGTGTGTGTGTGTGTGTGTGTGTGTGTGTGTGGCTATGTGTGTGCGTACATGTGCATATGCTGGAAGGAGGGTGTGTGTCTGCCAAAGTGTTTACAGTTTACACCAACCTGCAGTGAGTATTTTATCTCCTCAAACAAAGAACCACTTTCCTTCCTCTTCTTTGCGAGCCCTATTCAAAAGGCTCATTAATGCCAAAGCCCATGTAGGAAGGCGTGTGTAACCGCAACACACCTCCCCATGCTCAACTTCTTTATTTACCGACGCTTAGTGAAAATACAATACGTTCACACATTTCGCCCAACAGGTCTCATTACACAAGGCCAGTGTGTGTTACTGGGTGCCACCGATATAGCAGGGAGCACTCATGATGTTTATTCAGATGAACACAAGTGAACACTTAAAAATCCCATTTTAGGTTTTTTTCATTGCAAGTAAACAGTTTTCTTTTCTTTTTTCATTCACTTTTTACACTCACCCATACAGCAATTTGGGTTTGGGGGGGGGGGGGGGGGGGGGGGGGGGGGGGGGGGGGGGGGGGGGGGGGGGGGG
>JAQMCW010000012.1:19428464-19438474 GCA_030068335.1 Chrysichthys cranchii
GGGATTAGGCTAATTGGCGACTCTAAATTGCCTGTAGGTGTGAATGTGAGTGTGAATGGTTGTCTGTCTCTGTGTGTAGCCCTGCGGTAGACTGGTGACCTGCCCAGGGCGTATCCTGCCTCTCACCCAATGTCAGCTGGGATTGGTGCCAGCTTCCCTCCACAACCCTGAACAGGATTAAGTGGAAGAAGACGAATAAGTAAGCACCATTTTAATATCATAAATACTTATTCATGTTCATGGGGGAACAATCAATTTGTGACCCGTGCTGGCAAAACAAGTCGGAAAGTGCATCGGCTAATTATGAGCTAAGAGGCAAAACATGGTTTTGGTTGAAATGAGATTTTCTTAAAAATGAGTCCATAAAGCCGTCATTAATAGATCCTCGTGATAAAACAGCAAGAAAAACATCCCAAACGACTTTTATTTTAAGGTTTTGTTCATTATGTTCATTCGTATGTCTTTATTAATTAGCCCTTTCAATATTCCATGATAAATCTGTTTTTTACCGCACGCTCGCGGCGAGACGGGAGAATCCCCCTACCCATGTTTGGTATCCTTGTGAAGCGTAGTTCCTCTAATTCCTGATAATACACATGTAATTCCTGATGACACTTTTATGAACCAATGGAAAGCGAGTTTCCAAACCCCATTAGACGTGGACGACTTCAGTTGGATGTAACTCGGTCATTTTTTGTCCGATTTCAACAAACCATTCCTCATTTTGAAGGTCTTTAGATGTCTTTAGGACAATGTGGAGGTAACAATAATTCACTTTTGAAAATTTCCTCATTCCAAATCATTATTCCAGCATGGGTCACATTTCCATTTAGTGCAGATTTATCTTTATGAAATGAGAGCATTTCAAATTAATGTGGAAATATTTCACCATTGTGAAGTACAGGAATTTTGTGAAGTTTTAAGTCCATCACAATGGACATCAGGTGTCAAAAGGTATTAGCAGATGTTTAGTGTTTGTATGCCAGATGACTACATTGTTGTAAGAATTTTATAGATAAAATATGATTTCACAGTATACTAAATCATTCAATCAAGTTATGTCATTTTGTTAAAAAACAAAAACAACTTTTAGAGCATAAAGTTGAAGACTTGATCTCCTGAAACGAGATCTTTGATTTGATGACTAATCTAGGTTTCAAAACCACTAATAAAGGGGATATCAGAACCCGAGTTGGTCTCCACCTAGCTATGATGAGTGGTGAAAGGTGAACTTGACAGAGTGTCCATGTTCTGGCAAGATAGAAAGGGTATTTTTAGAAACACCATGTCACGTGACAGATTCTTCCAGCTCCATAAAAAAGTGAGTAACCTGCTGCCTACTTTACTATACGAGTTCCAATGAACTCAAAATTTTAAGGCAACCAGGTTGCTCTCCTTTTAAAGCTTTTTTAAAATTTCTTTTTACACTTTTTTTTTAAACAGTATTCACATGCTTTTCCGGCATCTTTCTTCCTTTCTTTCTTTTTTAAATAATATTTGTCACTCCACCCTTCTGTATGACAATTCTGCACATTAAAGGTGGTCTTACAATACGGTGAAACTTCCACCATTCATGAAGAATGGAGAGATTGGTGGATCAATGGATGGACAGATATACTTTATTGATCCCTAAGGGGATGTTTAGGTGTTATGGCATTAAAAGACATAGATGTCAGTGTTAAAGGGCAAAAAATAAGGGTGCAGAATACCGGACATTCACCATATCGAGCAGTGGGTTCGAGTAGGGACTCAACCCCAAAGGCGACTGCTTTAAGACTACACACGAAGCCCGGATTTGCCAAAAAATATCACTGAAAACACAGATGAAATGTTTACCACAGTGTCGATATTGTTCATCATATTACTTAGTATTTTAGGATATTTTAGCAAATAAATGATCAGAAATCTCACTGCAGTGTCATGCGGTTTAGTCCTTTAACTCGGACTGTTTTCGGTGGGCAGCACAGCCGGTGTGAAAATCCCAGCCCTGATAGAAACTCAGACATGCCGTGCTTCTACACACACTCAGATTCACAGATTCAAATACTGTACACTGGTTCTTTTTCCTAAATGGAGCTAATGCAGACTGTTAATATGGGTTCATCCTGGATGCTGTGCGTCTCTGAGGGTGTATGGGTGTCTGGGCAAGTGGACTTTGCATAAATATTAGATAAAAAAATCTCTCAGGGGGTGGAGCCTCATAATTAACTGTCAATCACTGAATCTTTAATGAGCATGATTGACTTCTCAAACTTAGACTTCACACGCTAGTATGAGTATTATTTTATTTGGTCTTTGTGTTGTTAATATTGTAAATGAATTTCAAATTTGTGTAACTTTGTGTTGTTTTTAGTTTATAAGTCTAGCTAGTTGTCACGTTCTTCTTCAGTTAGCGGCTACAAAAGCTGTGCTTTTGGCACAAAATGGCAGACAATGCTAATGCTGACCTGCTTTTAGAAAAGTCTTTTGGTATTGTTTTGTACAAAGCAGACAGCTGGGTTTCCCCTTTTATGTCCACTGATGTGTGTGTACATGCTATGTGTATATGAAGGAATGAATGAATGAATGAATGGAGTGGAACTTAGTTGAACTGAGTTGAATTACATTAAATTGAAATAAATTCTGTTCCATCGTTCATTTATTCCGGGAGGTTGGCGGAATGTCCCATTGGGAAGAACACTGTCTAATGAGTCTAATAGCGCTAATCGAGCTAAAGATGCTCCTAAAAAGAAAAACGGCACGTCGTGGGGAGGAAGGGCAGAATGGTTCATTATCATCTCCAGTTTTGCAGTCCTGAATGTTTTTCCATGTTGTAATCCTGTAGGTAAAGCATGTATTATTTCTATTAGTTCTAATAGAAAAAGCTAATAAAGTAGGTCATCCTGACCCAGACGGAATATGGGGCTACGGATGGAGTGGCGCTATAAATAGAAATCTATTTCAAACCGTCTTGTATTTGTGTGTGGTGCACCACACCCTGACTCTAGGGAGGAAGGGGAAAGGTGTAGGGTGTGTGTGTGTGTCAGTGGGGCAGTGTGTCAGGGGCAGGTGGAGAAGTCACTGGGAGGGGTAGGCGAGACGGCAGAATTATCATTCACCACGTGTGTCACCGTGTCCAGGCCGACACTGCCAGCTAAACAGCAGCTTAAATGTGCATGACGTACTTAATGTCTGCAAAAATAGCATTTGTATTTCTTAAAAATGAAAAAAAAAAAGTATGTACCATGTTTAACACTAAACAGGAGGGGAAAAAACTGAAATGTAAACATTTTACAGTTGAATTAATTCATTTAATTTTTATTAAGTATTAATATTAGTTAAGAATCAGCTGCTTCATTAAGTGGTAATTATTAATATTGGGGGTTTTTTTTCATTAGAAATGAATAAAATTATATCACAGTATCTACATTATCTCCGAAAAGCTTATTCTCACAAAGACTACAAGACAAAAGTTTTTGCACCCACTAAGATTTTCAACCTTTTTAATGTTTAATGTCTTCTTTCACACTCCATCGGTAAAATTCTAGACACTCCATATTGCAGTGGTGCACAGAACGCCTCCTTGAGCAACTACAGATTTCACTTTGATTCACCAGTCCATGGCACAAAACACCAGACTTCTACTCATCTGGTTCTGTGTTCTTTAGCCCATGCAAGCCTTTTCTTCTTTTTTTAACCCTCAAAAGTGACTTTCTGGCTGAAGCACAACCCTTTAGGCCTTTAGCCCCGCCTCGCTCAGTCTCCTGAGCGCCATCGATGGACAGTCGACTCTGCCGTCCGCACACAACCAGTTAACAGGATGTCAAACATGCGCTGTTATATACTTTTTCAAAGTTATAAAGGAATTTATTTGGCTCATTTTCCTATTTTCTTCTATAGTTGTTCACTCAACAACTTTCCAGTGCTTAGTTTATGAAATAATTGGAAAAGTAGTAAAAACCTGTGGAGTGCAAAAACTTTTGACTGGTAGCGTAATATTAATATCATAATCGATATCATTGTTTATGATATTAATGTTGAGTCATCACATCACCCAGCTCTAATCACTGCCTATTTACTCAATATGCGAGCATACAAAGCAACCCGAAACACACACACACACACACACACACACACACACACACACACACACACACACACACACACACACACACACACACACATTATTAACACCCACAGGGCCCGCTTGACTCGTACAAAAGATCTTACAAGACATAAAAAACCAATGAAAATAAGGAAGAATAAAGATGTTAATGATCAAACTGCACAACAAAATTGGTATTTTATGCAACTAGCATTTGAGTCCCCCACATTTACAGGAAAACATAATCATTATCCATCTGTTGCTGTGGTCTGGCAGGATTCTACAGAACATTAAAAAAAAAAACACTTTGGCTATCATGAGTAATTCCTGAGAACTGCGATCATTTTTATTCACCAGTCAATCAAAACCTACTATTCCTGTTGCCGTGGTATAAATATGCACATTCATATTGTATGCTATATATTAAGCACCTGGCCTGCACAGAGAATTATGGATTTTGATCCAACACATCCTGTATCAGCTGGAGAATTATTGACACCCTGATAAAGATTGGTTAAAAAAAAACTACATAGGATAATATGATATCAATATTGTGATCAATTATTTCACAATATTCTTTTCTGTGACTCTATGATATTTGTCTATTAATTATAAGCTAACTGGACACAGCTGTTATTGTTATTTTTTTTTACATAATTTAATAAATGTAGAAAAAATGTAAAACATTAAAAAAATGTTTAAAATATGTTATGAACAGTAATATTTTAAAATTTAAAAATACATTTATTATACACATGTCTTAATAATAAACACGTTAATTATTAATAATGACATTAATAAAACAAGAACAGCAGCAACAACAACAACAACAACAACAAAAACAACAACAATAATAATAATAATAATAATAATTATTATTATTATTATTATTGTTGGTGGTGGTGGTGGTGCAAACCAACTGTACATATTGTTATAAATGCTGTGCATCATAAAAAGAAAAAATGTCTTTGAGTATAGTGTATTTTTTTATTGCCCACCCATCTTTTTTTTTTTTTAATAAATTTTTATTGGCCAGTTAAAGGTAAGAGGGTTTTGCTTCACATTTACTGTACAAAATTAAGTAAATTAACCATAAAGACATTTTTATAACCTTTTAAACCTTAACAAAAGGTGCCAATAATTCTGGAACTGACTGAATAGTCACAGACTTCCATGCACACAAGAGCATTAAAATGCCCGATCAGGATGTTTTCTATTTTTAGACTTTAGGATCATGAGTGAAAGTGGAGATCCTGAGTCAGGTAGAAAGCAGCACTCATAAGCCACAGCGTTAAAACATGGGGAAAGGTGGAGAACTGCAGAGGCACAGAAAATCCAGGTGAACCAGAGTGTGTAAGAGTGTGGGCTGAGCACTTACAGATTTGCGGATGTTGGAGCGTGGTTTGGGGATGGGTTTGGATGGTTTACTGTCGAAGCTCTCAGGCAGTGTGGACGAGCCGTGGCCACTCTTCCTGGCCTGTAGAGCCAGCTGATAGGCCACCTCAAACGCCTGGCCCAGGGTCAGGATGATCTCATAGGCCAGATTCTGCCCACAAACACATAGGACACAGGTCAGCATTGGGACAAGAACTGTTAGGAATTTATGTGTGAGCAGCTGTATGACAATTCTTTTCTTACATACTTAAAAAACTGCAGCTTTTATTAAAAAACAAAACACTAGAAGAGCCAAAAGGCTTCTTTTTTGTTACAGAGATTAAAACGAGATGAATGTAACCTGTTACTGCACAACAGTTTATAGAGAACAGTAAAGTGCCTAGCATTACACCAGTTGTTCTTGGTCAGACTCCGCTACGTTTGGATTTTCCTGATTTTTCCGTTTTGTCTTTATAAAAAATGGAAAAGGACTCTGTAGGATGAATGGCCTTTTCCATACAAGGGTGGTAAACCTGTCATCGATTTGATAATTCCACAGGAACAAGCCCTGAGTTCATGACACTGAGCACAATCCCTTAAGTTTGCAAACTGTCCTGTAAGTTAGTTAATTTTCCAAAATCCTGTTGGTTCACATGTGTGTCTTGCTACAACCAGTTCCACTACTCAGTGTCTCTTTTTTATATTTACAGTCTTATTTGCAGTGTCATCTAGGGTTCTTCCTCAACACCCTGTTGAAATCATTGTCCAAAGTCTCTACAGTCTTTGAGAATCTGTGATGTTGGCACCTATGTTACCCACTCTGTATTCACATTTCTGATGGCTCAAGCAAGGCCTCATAACTTAGCATTATCCTGATCATTCTGCCTGGAGTCTACATTGTTTTCAAACTTCTCCCCTTGCCAAAGATTCTTGCAAGTCAATTTCCACAGTCAGTTGTCCTGGTTTGCCACTCCTCTTGTCAATCCTGGGGCAAAAGGCAGCGCCTCTGGGTTAAGAGTGCCAGTTCTTTGGTTGCCTTGTTCAGAATTTGGGAAGCTCCTCTTCTTTGTCATCAGGGCTCTCCTACTGACCTTTTATCTGATTCATAAATCTTGACCCCAGCTGACTGTCTTTGACCCATTTCTCTGGTTGTGTCCACAGGTAAACTGCTACAAGTGACGAAAAGTTCCCATGTAACACATAACTTCATAAACACGGCTGTCAGCACTCTTTTTTTCTTCATGACTACATTCACCTTGTCCTCCCAGTAGGAAGAGAGCTTACCTGGTCCCCCTCTCTGACAGGTTGCAGACCTGCAGGTCAATGGCAAGCAGCCAAATAGCCAAAGAGCAGGTTGTTTGGAAAGAATAGCCAAAGAGCACGTAGCATTGACACAACCCTGCTGCCTCGCTGTGGGTGCTGTTATAAGCATGGACCAGTTTTGTCAGTGAACTTTTCGAGTTAGTTTTGTTTGTACACTTGTGAGAGTTCTGTACAATGACTACAGAGCCCTGTTGTATTCTTGTCCGCGTTTCCATTTCCCTGAGGGTGTTGCAAGAGATTCCCCATAGTGACTGTGACTTGTTTTTTGGTGCCATATGCTCAGACAAATTGTGTATAGTGATCCATTACAACCATTTTGTATTCATTACCCTGTTTACAGATTTCCTGGTGCAAAATGTTGACACTAGTTCAAATGGGTATGCAGTGACAAGAGGTATTAGAGCGGCTTTTATGTAGTGGTTTCCTTTTCAGGCACTCAAAAACACTGGCCACAAAGTGTTCCATGTCCCTCTGCATATGAGCCCAGTAGATTTCTGTAAAATTCAAGGGTCCTGTCTACCCCCCAGGTGACCCATTTCCTTATGCAGCTCCCTGAAAACTATCTAGAAAGTTCTGTGCACTGTTGTTGCCACTCTCAAAATAGCTAAATCATATCAGTATAGTCTGATTCCAGCTGGAAAGCAGTGGTCTGTGGGTCTTTCCTTCTAAACTGGAGACCCTGGCCAATGACTTTGTCTTTATCTTGGATCTGAAGAATTTTGTCTGAGATCAGGGATTTACCTCAGGTTGATAAAGGTATATCATTCAATTCAATTCAATTTTATTCGTATAACTCTTTTAACAACAGACATTGTCGCAAAGCAGCTTTACAATACATAATATCCAATTAAAAGCTTATTAAATAATAAACATATCTATAAGTGCATATATATATATTATTCACCATACACACGGCACCCGCATGTGTGGTGGACTCACATTGGTGGTAAATCTCTCTAAATGTTGTGGAAAGTCGACGAAAAGAAATCAAATCAAATCAACAAAAAAAAGTCTTTGAGGATCCATTCAAAGAAAGTTGCAGTACATTCACACTCAAAGAAAAGGTCAAATTGCACTGTTTCATGAAACTGTCCGAGTCTGGGGACAGCATAGAAAGCCCATTTGCATTGTGTTTCACTGGGTGGTACTCAATGGTGATGTTAGTCAGTTTGGCAACCCACTGATGACCATTTGAATTAGGCTTTGCAGTCAAATATGAACAAATTGCTTGCCTGTAAACCATAGAATGTGGGGCATATTGGAGGTAGTCTGGAATAGGAAGGATTCTTCTGAAAGTGGCCCATTTAATTGTGAAGTGTGACCTCAGGTAGGGTTAGACCCTCATAGCCAATCATCCATAGACTCCATTTTGTCTGTTATACAGCACTGTGCCAAGTCCTTCCTGTGGTACATTGCAATGCAATAAAAGGATCTCTGTTACCTCAGGATAACCCGGTATGGTGGGCTCCGCTCATTTATCAGTGAGGGTGTTTAGTCTGTCTTGGTTTGCAGTCAGTGGAAATTCTTGGCGACAACTGCTCTTTATCTTTTGCATTGACAGTTTTCTTGTTTTTCTTTTGTTTGGGGGCTGAGGGCTGATAGGAGTTGATACAGAGGCTTCACTGACTGAGAAAAATTGGTAATGTTATGTCCTATGTTAGGAAAGATAACCCAACATTCGTCTTGTGTCTCCAAAAGTGGCAGGTACTTTCTCTTTAACTGCCTGCACAGGGGCAACTTATGCTGAGTCCACTGTGTACCCATCACCTGACACCTGTCACCTTTGTTCTTAAAAAACTTGCACTTGTGTGGGCTAAATTTTAACCCATGCTGTTGGGATTTCACTTATATGAGCCTTAAAACTAGAGCTGGGAACTAAATTATCATCTAAATAGGAAAATAAATGAACTCCCCGAGACCCATCAGACATCTGTTTGAAATTCAGCAGAATACAAGTCCCAATGGCATAATAAAGGCATTCAGGGAATGACATTTTTCCCCTGGTCTGGGAACCAAGAAGTACCACCTAGATCAGCATGTCCACCATGTATACGGTGACGGTCCGGGACAGATTTTAGCTCCCTGTAGTCAGAACACAGCTGTAATCTTCTATCCTTCTTTATTACATATACGACAGGGGAGGTATGATGGTGTATATGATGGTGAAATGGATATTTTTCTTCTTAATATAGTGACAATCAATGTTAGCTGACTTTGCCTTCACTTAGCTAGTTAGCTAAGTAGCAATAAGTTATCTAAAGGCCAACTACATAACTATTTCAGAAATCATTAGCATTATCCATTTCCCCACAAAATATTCAATGAAAGAGTAGTCAATACAAAACATTTTATGACCTTGAATTTTCTTTGGGGGTCTAGCCATGTGACACAAGGGGGGTGGGATTCAAACTGAAAGTATTCTGTAGGAGTGAAGACATGAACCAGTCTCGGCTCCATCCCTAATCTCCAAGCGACGATTTATTTGGACTCACACTAGCAAAGCGGTCCACTTGATGGGTCAGGCTAGACAAACTTATACCTGTGCATGCACTCCCCCTGCCTTCATGATAGACATGGAAATGCTAAATAGCTAGCTAGCTTGCTAAATTCTTAGCTCATTTCCGCTCGGTAATACATTCAGAAAGTAGCATATCATTAGTGTATCTAAACAATGCATTTACAAGATACCATCTTGCACCCAACATGTATTGGCATACTTTTATCAGCTCACTTAAAAAAGTATTGAAAAATATTTTTAGACGGGACAGTATCAGTGCGCAACGTGTCTTGCATTGCTTCACAGAGACTCCTACTGTGTGTTACCACATAATTGCACAAGCTCACATGATTCACATGTTTACCATCAGAGTAGGGATTTAATGCAATAGAGCGACCTATATTCAGTGTTCAAAATATTTGTATCTGTTTTGTAATCCGAATTTTAATATCATGCTAAGTATAATATCTGATCTGTGTGTATATAAATTAAAGTCTCTAGTCATTCTAGACATTAGAAAACCAACTATTTTCTGTGTATACATTTTTTTTTCGTGTCCCCATTAGGTGTTAAAACTCAGAAAGACAGAAACAGAAAAACATGACAAACCTGAGGTGATATTTGGCTTACTACGCATACAGTGGTGCTTGACAGTTTGTGAACCCTTTAGATTTGTCTACATTTCTGCTTAAATATGACCTGAAACATCATCACATTTTCACACAAGTCCTC